>JANQDE010000104.1:114414-142410 GCA_037157785.1 Cephalotes varians | reverse complement strand
TTTTTAGGTATCTTTGAGGTACATTAATTGCGTTATTATTCTATAATTATTTTAATTCAAACAATCTGTTTTTCTATAATCCAAACAAATGTAGAATGGTGTTTTAAATTAATGTTTCTTGTCCAGATGATGAAGACTATTACGTCGTTACGTAAATAATAAATTCCTCAATGATTTAACATAATCATATAATTCTAACCATCGATTGATTACGCGAATTTATTTACGTAAGATCCGCATACGTCAAATTTCGCGAAAATCGTATACAAAACGATAACTAGAAATTACAGATTCTCAAAATTCAATCAAATTAGTAACGTAAACTTATCTTATTTTTAATCTAAGTATAACTTATATCTTTTTCTACAAATACTCGCGTTTGAAATTTTTTTTCAACGCTAATAGCATTATCAAAACAATGATTATACTTCGAAAAGGTAAAAAAAAGAATATCATCTTATAGTTCTTTAGTGCGTGAGCTTTATCCGCGAGAGAATGCCAGTAAGACGAAGACCCTCAAGTCCAGGCCAACCACCGCAGGCAGTAAAATCAGAAATCAAGCCAGTCGCTTGGTCGGTCAGCTGATGAAATGCATGCCGCATTACATCCGGTGCATCAAGCCGAATGAAACGAAGAAGCCGCGCGATTGGGATCATCTGAGAGTGAAGCATCAGGTACTGTAATTTGTCCAGTGCCATTTGTATGTGTCTATCATCAAAATTTGAAAACATCAAATATTAGTTTATGTCTCTATTGAAGTCAATACATGGATAATCTATATCTGCTTTATAAAGCTTCAGGCACGTAAAATTTAAGAAAAATGAGAAAACAAATATATTTTCTATATACAGTCTAATCTCTTATCTCAGCCTTAGCTCGAAATCATTTTTTATTATAATTTCGTAGAAATCTATTTAATGACATAATACGAGCTGTGTCATTCCAACGAAGTATGTCAGACATATACGTCCAGAGCAATTATACATAATGTCCCTTTCCTTCCTTCGGATAATATTGAAATTCTCTTTATTCGAGAAAGTCAATATGGCATAGTTTTCATAACTCGCGCTAGAATGGTAATTGTTTTAAAATGCAGAATTCACGAGTGTCCTGAAAACACAATCGTGTATGTCGTGTTCGAATAAAAATCGTCAACTAATCTCTCGTGAGCATTTAAATCGCTGAAAACTTAAGACATTTATATTCGATTTGATATACTTGCGGCATTTGATTGACAAATGGTAGTAATTACGCAGCTTTCCGATGAAATATTCTAGGTGGAGTATCTAGGTCTGAAGGAAAATATCAGAGTGCGCAGAGCTGGCTTTGCCTACAGGAGACCGTTCGCCAAGTTTTTACACAGATACGCGATCCTCACGAAAGAAACGTGGCCCCGTTGGCCCGGCGATGAAAAACAGGGCATAGAATGGATATTGGGGAGCATTCATATCGATCGATCGCAATATCAGCTCGGCAGATCGAAACTCTTTATCAAAGCGCCTGAAACTGTAAGTTCCCTTCGTTCTGACACGTTATTGTCTGACACGTCTGTTATTTTAATAATAACGCGATTAGCTTAATCTTGCTAGCAGATTAATTAGACGATATGATAACTTAGCTCTTCATGCTGGAGGAAGCTCGTGACCGGAAATACAACATGTATGCGCGAGTCATTCAGAAAGCCTTCAAGAAGTATTTTGCCCGGAAGAGACAGACGCAACAGAAACAGGAAGCTGCTGATCTTCTCTTCGGTCATAAGGAGCGGAGACGGGCAAGCTTGAATAGAAACTTTATCAGCGATTATATAGGGTTGGAAGGCAAGCCGCAGATCATGAATCTGATTGGCAGACGGGAAAAAGTGTTTTTCGCTGAAGTCGTGAAAAAATATGACAGGAGGTTCAAGGTAAAAATATTAAGTCGTCAACAATTTAAACGTTCTTTGATTTGTGCTCTGCAAAAAAATTATTTTATTATAGTTTCGAAGAAATATATTTAACATACATTGAATTTTCTTAACTGTTTAACTTTCTAAACTTAAGATTTTAAGCGTACAACTCGTGCACAAGTAATTTATGTAACAGATGTGCAGAAGAGATCTCATCCTCACCGGGAAATGTATCTATTTGATTGGTCGGGAGCAGATGAAAAAAGGCTCCGAAAAGGGTAAATCCATCGAAGTTATTAAAAGGAAGCTGTCGTTTAATCAAATCAGCTATGTATCATTAAGCACGTTACAAGTAATTATTATTTTGTGACTTTGTATGCAGTATAATAGTCAAAAAAATTTTTTTATAATATTTTTCTCCCATTCTAGGACAATTTCATAATAATTCACGTAAAGGAGGACTACGCCAGCTTGCTAGAATCAGTATTTAAAACGGAATTTTTATTTGCCCTTAGCAAAAAGTATCTGGAAGATATCGGTCATCCTTTAAACATCAGGTTTAGCAACGAGTACGGCTATCTTTTTTTTATATTTTCCATACATCATCAGCTCTATGTATATAACACATTGTACAGGCTTGAAAATAAAACTGTTTTCTTTCAGCTTGGAATTTAAAGTAAAGAAGGAAGGTTGGGGTGGCGGTGGAACGAGGCATGTGAAGTTTACGCAAATGGATTACGGCGATAAAGAGATTTTAAAATTGTCCGGCAAAATGCTCAGTGTCAGCATTGGTCCAGGTTTACCGAACACATCGAGTAAGTTTCAGTGGATGATTCTTGATAGATAATAATTCTCGATTTTCAATTTTTCATGCGCAAACTGTCGAGATATTTAATAGCTGAATAAATAATTGAAAAAGTATAAATCGGTCCAGGTTTACCGAACACATCGAGTAAGTTTCAGTAGATGATTCTTGATAGATAATAATTCTCGATTTTCAATTTTTCATGCGCAAACTGTCGAGATATTTAATAGCTGAATAAATAATTGAAAAAGTATAAATATATAAATCTATACACATCTATATCAGAACCTATTTTGGATCGATCGATATCATCCGTTTGTTCGTCCAACAACATCTCGAGGTCGATTCGTCCAGCACCACAGCTGTGCGATCTAACTCCAATCCTCGCAACCCAGAATAATCAGGCGATTACGACCGGGAGATCTCTTCATCCGGTAGCAGCTACAAGATCTGTGACACCTTTACGAACAACTTCAAACAGTAGACCGCACATTCCACCGAATCGTCCAAATGTACAACCTATGCAGTTTCAAAAGGACGTAAGAAATGGAACGAACACTGTGAACAAGCTGCGGGATAAGCAGACCGCCATAATGGGCATGTTTATTAATCCCAATGCTGGACCACGTGGTAAGTTTCGACGAATTTGAAAAAATACTGAAGAAACGAACGAAACGTGTTATTGGCACGCAAAAATTTTTATTAATTTGACAAAGTTTGGGAAATTGTTTTAAATAGAATTTTCGCCGTTCGCAAAATGAGGTGGTTAGCAGCGTGTTAAAAAAAGTATAAATTTAAAAAATTAATAATTTTTTTATTGTTTTTAATTCGCACACGTTTATTGACAATATTTATTAGCGTTTGTAAAAATTCACTTGGATAAATATTTTCCTGGATAATTTAAAGGTTTGCTAAAATTTCCTCCACCACCCACGGAACCACCACCACCGCACGAGCCTATGGGATTCAAATTACCACCACTTAACAGTGAATATAATGGTAAAGTTTCCGGACATCTCAATAAAGGAATGCAAACGTCCCAGGAATGGAATGGAGTGAAGCAAATCAACAACGCATTGGAACGAGGAAGGAGAAAGGAAGATAATGCCGCGTATGCGGTGGCCAACAAAAAGGTGCCTCCTCAGAAACCGGCGCCTCCGAGTTTACCAAAAGTTAAAGCCTTGTACGACTATGAGCCGCAGGATTTGGACGAGTTAAGGCTCAAGGAAGGCGACATTGTAGAAGTACTCAAAGAACGTAAGTTGTTGCAGTCCGATTTTGTTTGCATAATGAATAACAATAAATTCAGCAGCAACATAAATAAAAAGATGTATGATTTTCTACTAAAATATTTTTGCCATTAATACAAAATAACAATTATGAAACCGATTAATATATTTATCAGAAAAATTTTTGGTAGTCCCTTGATAAAATCCCTTATAATTTATGATGTTAAAAAATCAATACATATATTTTTCAGACGAGGGCGGTTGGTGGCATGGAAGATTGAAAGGGAAGACCGGTCTTTTTCCTTCCAACTACGTAGAAAAAATAGTAATAAAATGAATTTTGTAATAAATAGCCAGCGAAAAATTCAATTGAATTACATGAAACCACAACGTAACTCTAATAAGTACATTGTACCTGTTGTTCGCAATTTTTGTGCCCCATAATATACTTATTGTTACGCGTGTCTTTAATTAAATATTAACAAAAAGTTTATCAATGCCAAAGTCAAGAAAAATCAAAGAATTCATAATTGAAAGAAAACGTGATAATTTTATGAAAATGTTATTCGTCATTTAACAAAAATGATGAAAAATCATTGAATCAAAGATAATGGTGGTGATGGAATGATATAATATTATCGTTCAAATCTATTTTTATCTAAACATCAAAGAAACTTTTCTCATCGTATGATTAGTCTAGTAAATTGTATTTGATGAAATATTTAATGAAGTAATGAGATTTAAGAGCATACGTCGATAAGATACGTCGCTTCTTTTGTTAACTAGTATATAATAAAGATGTAACCTGTTTAATTTTTCGTAATGTACAGCGCGATATTTATATAGTTAACACATGATCACAGTTACCATTGCAGAGGTGACAAGCAGTCATTTAAGTTACATAAAACGTATAATACATGATGTATACAACATCACTGCCATCACAAGTATATGCTAATAAAATTGTACCACCTTAATAATTTTGTTATTTCCTTCCAACTTTAACTATTTCTTATGTCTTCTTATTTCTTTTATCTAGTGTGCTACATTGTACTCTTCAGGATTTTATATATGCAAGATGTCAAATAATAGAAATTTCATTTTTATTCTAGAATTAATTCTACTTGTATGTATAGATACATAAATTTTATTATTACAATAAGAATGAAATGGCACTCTTTAGTATCATCAACATCATATTTATTTCCTTTTTTTGCAGTGCTTTATAAGTCTTCCCTTATTAATGGCGAATATTGCGTGATACGTTTTTTTTCCTTTGTTCGCTCGCATTCTCACATACATTACGATTAGCATTGGCAAAGGAAAATAGAACAGCAGCTCCACAAGACTATAGCATTGGCAAGAACGATTATCTTTACAATAATTATCATTCATAATAGTACGGAATAAAATAAATTAAAGTTAATTCAGTGTGCTACGGTTTTATAAACGTACAAGTATTCATAGATACTAGAATAATAAATTATTGCTAAATTATTTGTCGTTTAATCGACAGCCCCTAGTTTACTCCTAGACCGAAAGAAATTCAAATACCGTGGAGCCAGTATAATGTACGTATATATTTGGTTTACAATTGTCTATTTAAATTTTAGAATGCATTGAACTCCATAATGAGATCGTATAATGAGCGATTCATTCGGTCTAATAGAGCAGAGATCACACTTTGCAACTTAGAACATTTGTTGTTCCTTAATGTTCTAATCGCATTTCAAGAACTATTTCCTCTTTTGCTAAGGACCCACTTCAGCAATATTCTATGACTCTAGCTTAACGGATTTCTTGCTAACTAAAAAAATACGAGGAACGAAGTAAAAATATAAAATTGTTTAAAATGTTATGATATTCGATTTAATTATAATATATATTGCGATGTCAAGAGGAGATAATTCTCCAATGTTTTCATAAGCTTTAATTGCGTATACTCTAAATACGTTTCGATAAGTATAATGCTTTTCAGAAGGGCGGTTTTATATGGTCTGCTTGGAATATATATACATATATATATCCGAATTAATTGTTATATTATTTTCAATTGTATCGACGTTCCAATGTTTCAAGCATTCGCGCAGCTTCGATACATACATTGTCATGCAGTTGCAACAATAATTATGAATAGTTTATTGTAATATATTAACGCAAAATTCACAATTAATTCAAACAAAGATTACTCAGCAGAAAGACAACATAATTTTAACTTTTGAAGATTATGTTATTACATCAAATTGTACATATAATTATAAAGTATAATGGCGTCGAAACATATTCATAACTTCTAATATTTTGTTCAGTAAAAAATTTGAATAACATTCACTATGATTGTCAAGCATAACACACAAGCATAAAACAATCTCCACATTCCATTTTTAACTATTTATTTCATAATTTTCAAAAAAATTATGAATTTTCAAAATTTTTGGCTATACTACGGATATTTAATAAAACGAATCGATATTTTTAATAAAAATTAGAGTATTTTTTCAATCTAAATTTATAATTTCATGATAAAATCACATTGAAACAAAGAGTTAAGAATTAATTTGTTGTGGGACATAGATGTACATCTGTATTCCATATATTGCTTTCAGCAGGAAAACCCTGCTCTGTATTCTATTCTCTATTTTACGAAACAATTGTGCTAAAAAATGTATTTTTTGTCAAAATGTATATTTATCAACAATTTCACATTTGTAGCAGTTATAAAAAGACGATAATTATTTATTCAGCCAGTTTGAAACGCTTCAAACGGAGCGACGAATGTAATGAACATTCGCTATAATTTACCCCCGAGATCCGTTAAGCCGAAAAATTTGTGAGCGGATGTTTTTTTTTTTCTTTACATGTTATTAGCCAAAACACTTAAATATAACGCACCATTTTGTTATAGAAAGTTATAGTCAACATAATATTCTTATTACACGCAGATATACCATATATAAGAATTAGTCTTAGTAAAATTAATCTTACTTTTTCATTTAAAATCGCATACAGTCAATAAGATGATCGAATTTGTTTTTAATGCATTTTCCTGCATTTGCACAAATCCATCAAATAGGATGTAAAAAGTATATCAATTCGTTCGTATGGCACAAATAGAGTACATGCGAATGCTCGATAGGAACGACTGTTGCGAAAACGTCGACGTGATCCATTTTCCGCAATAGTTCCATAAATCAATTTTCCATAAATCGATTTGACTCGATAAAATCGAGAGATATATTTGCTAAATTGCTTACGTATCTCTCATCCGTTCTTGCGTAACGACTCGCTTTAACTTTCTTTGGTTTTCCGGTATTAAATCTCTTAGCAATTAAGTCACAAAATAATTTTTTACATAAATCAAATGTCTAAAGTTCACTTGCAAGAAAGAACTCTGCATTCAGTTTATATTTTCTTGAACCAGCTATTAATTTATATATAAATAAAATCTTTTTAAAATGTATATAACATTAAATACTTTTGTAATTAGATCTTGAATCTCGTTAAAACATATTCTTATTACTAATTTGCATTCTTTCCGAATCCCTTTGCATTTGTATCTATTCTTATTATGTTAATGCTATTTTATTCAAGAAAAAAAATTGTATCTCTTTACTGATTATAAACTGTTTTACATGATTTCTCACTTCATATCGTTTCATATATTTGCACGCAGTCCTATTTACGCGCAACATTTCACTTGAAGCAAAAAATGCTTATATTACATAATCGACATAATGCTCAATAACATACAAAAAATCATTTAATTATTAATATTTATCTGATAATTCGACATTTTCTGCCTTTTTTTCATTTAGTCACGAATTGATCGATGAGTTTGTATTAAAAACAAAACAAAAATGGAAAAATTTGTTGGATCTATCTTTTGATGATTAACTACAATGCATAATAAAAAATGAGTCTCTAAAAATAAAAAAATCACCTGTTCGTAAACCATGAAATGCCACACTTAACTCTTCAACTCTAATTTTGTCGACTTTTTGGCAACTCCACAGCAATATAAGTCATACCTGTAAATGTAACAAAAAAATTCGTACTTTTATTATTATTATTTCTTTATTATTATTATTATATATATTATTTCTTATAAAAAGATTTTTGAGAAATAAAAGATTCAATAAATCAGTAAAAAAGTGTGTGTGTATGTGTGTGTATAAATTATCTTATACTAAAAAAGAATCTGCTTTAATCAGAAAATTGTTTACTAATGAAAATAAAATTTAATAAAACTTTAATAAATAAAGATAAAATATTTTTTATTTAATTTAACAGTAAAATTAATTACAAGAATTAATAAAAAAATAAATAGAATTTAAATAATCTTATGCAAATAATAAATTATGTATTTAGTTTTCATTTTTCATTTTTCAAAACGCGCTATATAATATACGCAATTTACCTTCAATAGTGTTGGAAAAACACTATAGATAATTAATTTTTCATTGCACAACGCAATTTTTGTTTCGTTGAGCTAATCCAGCGCGAGATAAATCACGCTCTATTTCGTCATCATCTTCAATACTAAAAATTATCCGAGCAAAATTTAATGACTTTCGAAATAACAGTATAACACATATCTACTTATTATCACTTACGCTCTCTCTTGTGTATCGAGATGATGCACTAATTCATCCCTTTTGTTTACAATGGATACTAATTCCTCCAACAATAAATTTTCACGCATTTTTTGCTCGGGTGTTTTCTGCCAATCTTCCACTGCGAGGATGCTTCTTAATTCGTGATTCAAGAGCTCAAATCTTCGCTCTAAATCGTCTTCTTTCTCTCTAAATATAAAAAAATTCCATTTATTAAATTGAAATTATTGATATCGTATATAATTTTTAATTGAAATTAAAAAAAATACATAATAAAAAATAATATGCTTTGATCAATGAATCACTTACAGTATGTTTAATTGCATTTGTCTTCTTAAGAGCGCATTTTTTTTGTTAACAAGAGTAAACCATAGAGACATCAGTCTTTCCGTTTCATCTTCGTTATCGCTCTCCATGGCTGCTCTCAATTGCTTTTCAAGCTTGCCAGCTTGTATGTCAATCTGATTCTGTTCTCTTTCAAGTGCTTCGAGCTCGTTTTGAATATATGATGTCATGTCTTTACCCAACTAGAATGCAGAATTATAATTAAAAATAAATTGTCATTGACACTCGATAAATATAAGTTAATACACAAATTGTTTTAAGTATTATATATCGCTTCACAACTTCTTTAATTACACGGGAGTTAAATTAATAATTCAAATTAACAAGTACCCCACGAAGTGGGTATGGAGTTCTGTCGGGACTTCCTTTATCAGGCGAGATTCTTTCAATGATTTTGGAGAAGGAATATAAAGGCGAGCCAGTTTTCTTTTCTCCCTCTATCACACTCGAATTCCCCAGTATATTTCCATTGTACTCAGACTAAAAAATTAGTTATAATTTATTGTTTCGTTATATAATTGTGTAAAAAAGTAGGTATCGCGTATACCATTTACCTTTATACTGAGTCGATCACCGGGTGTCGATGGCGTAATGCTGCGTCTAGGACTATTATTTTGATCATCTATCGATCGTCTATCACTATTATTATCATCATTCAGTTGACTCGGAGTCACTGCGACGCCCATTTTCACTTCTGCAATCAAACGTCTCGCCCTTTCCCGCAAATGCTGTTGCCTCTCGTCGTCGTTTTGTATCTACAAAAAATGTTACATACATGCTCACAATTATATTCCCTGACAAATAATTCTTCAATGCTATATAAATAAAAATGTAGAACCTCAACGGGACTGATCGCGGCGGAAACAAACCCGGCTGGCTTTGTCTGGTTCCTGGCTTGTTCTAAGAGTTGTCTTGCTCGTTCTCGCAATTCATCATGCCGGCTAACTAACGGCTAATACAAATAATAAAAACGTAAACGATTGCGACTATTGAGCATTTATAAAATTTTGGTTTATTTTAAATAATTTTGATTTCGTTGCTATTGGAATATTGATATGGCATGACATTAAAAGCGAGATTAAAAGCAAATATTGTTAATTACATGTTGTGAACGTTGCTCTCCGTATGGCGGCGATGCACCTTGACATTCAGAACTACCTCGACTTCCTCTATCGTCAGAGTTTACCGAGTCCTATAAAAGACTGTTCTCAATATGTTTGCATGGCCTTGTTACGTCACAGTATTATGCAAAGCTTCTTCATGAATATATTCAAGCTAAGAATACTTTTGCACGCGATAAAAAGAAAATGCAGATTATTAAAACAACAATGTATAATTACATCACATAAAATTGTTAAATTTACAAGTTGTTTTTAATTTTATATTTTATGTATATATATTCTCCAATTTTAACATCACATATAAAAATTTTTGTATTCCTCTTAGAAATGTATTACATTAAGAAAAAATATGAAATCTATAAAAAAAATCGAATCTTTGTAAAATTTGTAAAATAAATCAATGACTTTTCCTGACTGCTTGACACTTTATTATGCGGTATAAGGTTTTGCGAAGTTCTATCTCTTAGAAACACCTTTACATTCTCGATACATATTAAGTATTTCGATAATTAAAAAAAATTATGAATATATTAAAATTGATTTGAAAAATAAAATCGTTAAATTTACGCTAAGGAATTTTTAAAGCAAAGCTTATGAGACAGCCCGTACATCTACATTTTGTGCATCGCGGAACATATTATGCGCGATTTCCTCATGCATATTTTCATGCAGTTGTACGCGTGTATTATGTAGGAGTTCCTGCTGCCAAGAAGCGCGATTTATAATCTGTTTGCCTATGACCAAAAGGAACAGATTTTTAGACAATGCATTTTGATATAATTCGCCAATGGAAAGAAATAACAGAAAGTGAATACAATAGTGCGCGTTATGGGTTTATTGTTAATGCAGCAATGTATAACAGGAGGAATGCATAAAAAGCGACATTCTGCGCAATCTCGTATATACTGACATCACGGACCGGACTTTGCGATTTGGTAAGCGAGATCGATTGCGACCATTTGTCGTCGATTATCTGTATATTCTCCTCTTCGTCGTCGGAGCCGAACGGATCGGTTAATTGTCGGCGTGTCATAAGTATCGGACGTTGCGCTTGTTGCACTCTCGGCGGAGACTTGCTCTGCGGTAAATTAGTATTTCATTTCCTCACAACGAAAGAAATTTGTGCGCAAATTCCGTCGAATATTATACGCGACATTTCTCTAGACAATTCTCGGGAATAATCACAATGTCGAAATTGACTCGAGCTCAGCTTATGTATTTTCTACGTACCTTCTCTCTCGACAAATATTTTTCCTTGGTTGGCGATAACACTTTGCCCAGAATGCTCTTTGAACTGGCCAATATGATGTCCTTGACCTCTTTCACGCTGGATGGTGATTTGTCTTTATTATATTGATCATGATCCTGATTGTCGGTGTTCAGACTCAAGTGCAGCTTGTTTTTTAACGAGTCAATGCAAATGTCATCTTTCTTGTTATCGAATGGATTTGACCTACGAGAGTGAATCACAATTTTTAATTTTATTCCTGATAAATATTTATGTTGCGCTCTTTGGACTGGCAATTTTATAAATTACATAACATCATTGAGAATGTTTTTACCGTCGGTTGTTCTCCGCTTTATTGTTTTTTTGATCAATCTGTTCCTTCTTTCGTAAGTTAATAATCTCCTGACCGAACAATTGAACACTCACGTCCGTATTGTTGTCTGTATTAAATCTGCCGATCATATAAGAGGATTCGTCTGTTGTTTTACCTATTTGATGTACCTAGATTTTTTTAAAACAATATATTATTAATTTAAAATAATATATTATTAGTTGTACCATGCTGTCTGTAATATTATGCAAAGAAAAAAATAACTACAATAACCGGATAAAGCTTTATGTTAGATAAAAAAATTTCATTGAAATACCTCCAGTTCGTGGCCGGTAAAATGCGCTCTCAATTGATACAAATATGTCATCACAGCTAATTTATCAGGTACAGTTAATATATCCATGTCAGCTGGTTCGATAACTCTGGGTATGCCCAGAGTTTCACCCGCGTCAAACGCTTTCTTACAGTTGCCTTTTACATCGTGTGGCAATAAGGAATTGATGTCTCTATAATTTATTTAATTTGATCAAGAAACTTGCAAACTTTCATTGCATATACTACTATAAATATATAAATACGTCGATCTTTCCAAGCATCAAAAATAATCGTCAAAATGTTGGCACGAGTCACTTGACGCAAGACAATGACGATTTCAAAGTGTTTATTAATGGAATACGTAAATAACTGGCATACTGCCAAGATTATCTATTGACATTTTATCCCAAGGAAAGATAGTGCGATGAATGAAAACACTTTAGAATAATTATGACTAAAAATAAATCTTATAAAAGTACCTACATCAGATCAGGTCTAAAATGATGAATAATCGCACAAAATGCCATTCCGTTTCTCCAAGATGTCGTCAGATTGGTGACTTTGACACCAGGATAATCCTTTGTAACTTCTTTACACCATTCCAATAAATCTTGACCAGGAGTGATCTCTTTCAGTCTTGGAAAATTTGCATCATTCTTTTTAAGATCCAATGGTTGCAGCGGCAATCTCAATGTGCTGTGTTCAATGTTTTTACTACAAAAATGTAAAGTAATAATTACTGTGTAAATTAATTTGTAAAATATATGATTGTAATTGTAATTGTATATACGTACTCATTTTCAACAGCAACATTATCTTTTACAGGTGATTTTTCTTTTAAAGAATCTCCAATTCCTGTTAGACTAATATCGCGTATAAAATGCTCTCCGTCGTTTACAGGAGTTGTATCATCCTTTGATAAACTTGCCACTATTGCATACACATTATATATATTCCATTTATAAATTTAATTTCATAAATTATAATTAATTATAATTAATTAATAATAAAGCAATAAGTTAAAGTTAAGATAGCAATTACATATTTTATATTTGATGCATTCATGGACACAATTTTAATAAAAAGCAAGAATCACACTCACCACTTATAGGAGTACTGGGTAATTCACTTTCAGTAAGACTGCTCGTCATTAAATCGAGTTGAGCGGAGATATCTAAAATCTCGTCCAAATTTTTTATCGATACTTCTTCAACGTCTTCAGGTATATCTTCGTTATCAAAATCATCTAATGGCGCAATGTCGCTATTATTATTAACTGACATTAAACTAGCCATACTTTGCATATCCTCATCCCTAAAAAAATAGACAATTAGTAAATATTTATTAATAATCTCAAATAAATGGCACTTCAGCAATAAATATTTCGAGGTAAGCTGATAAATTCAGTATGCTATCTCTAGAATATATTATTTAATATTTATTTAAATTTAGCTACATAAATGAATGCTTCTATCTAGCTTATGAAATTAATTAGCAGCATGTCAATGAAATTAAACTGCACACTTACGTCGCTTTGCCTTCTCGCAGAAATACACATGACAAAGTACATTCGAGCGTAGCGCTAACAATTTTTTTAGAAGTTGGCTTCAAGTCCAATTTTAGTTGTTGCTGACTAGATTCTAAGGTTGCAAATTTTTTCATATTTATATTGGTGGCAGCCACATGACGCCTTTTTCCTGTCGACGACACCTGCTCGAGAATAGAACAATGTACCATTGTGTTATGTCTATTTGCAAGTGTATCAGCATGCTTTACTCACATCTTCGATAACAAATGTCCAATCTTTGTCTTCCAGTTCGTGTGTTCGCGGATCTTTAAACAGTGTGACGGAAACGGTGTGATTGTCGGGGACTGCCCAGCTAATAATACCTTTCAGAGGATCACTCAAACATGGCTCCCAGTCTAAGGGTTCCGAACTGACTCTTCTGCTACGTCTTGTCCAAACAACGCTCAGTTTGTTTGGTTTCCTAGAGAATATTATTATCTTTGTATATTTTTCTCCCACTATACCTAATATAATATTTCCATAGGATTATTATATAAAGGTTTTAATTTTATAGATTGCATTATTTCATATATACATCTTTCCAAAATGTGTATATGTATTAATTAAAAGATATCTAAAATACTCCATGACATAAACACATTTTCTAAAGCTCAACACAATACACAGTATATAAAAATTTGAAAAATTTTACACAAGACAGTAATCTAAATTCATAATTTTTTTACTTCCAAAATATATATATTTATTCAAAGAGAGAGAAAAAATTCCCAAACATAATTCTTTTCTTCCTAAACATAATCACTTGTGTATTTTTAGGAGCAGACGACATTTACACGGACTTTCGTATAAATGAAAAAAGGCATTGGGGTCAGAGCTCCTGATGATTGAAAGATTTCAGACAGGTTTCGGAAGACCGCGGCGAAAGGAAGCTTTCGCTCGGCCAGGAACGAATCGGCATCACTCACCACTTCGTCGTCGTCTCTAACGTGACCTCGTGATAAGAGACGGTGAACTGAAACTTGGCCGCTCTCTTGTTCACCCGCTGCAGCCGTTTCCAGACGGAACTCATGTCTGACGCTGCGCTCCGCTTCCTTCTGCTCGGGATTACCGGAATTATTCGTTCGCGAACGCGAACAGTCCTCAGTGCTGACACGCGAGTGAAACGCGCTTTGTCATTTCGCACGCACGATCGGGCCGTGGACTAAGGTCGGCCGCGGCGGAGTACGGAAGGCGAACGATCGCGCTTCCCGGAAACCGACGACGTTCTCACCTCGACGCGCGCCTTCGGCGGAGCTACGATCATATGTTCGACGGACGGACGGACGGACAGACGGACGGGCCTTCCTCTCGGCTCACACGCGCTCTCGAGGTTCGCGGAACGAACGGACTGTCATCGTCCACGCGTGTACGCACATACACAAGCACGCACGCACACGTGTCGAAATACGCCGAGACGACTGACCTCGGCTGGAAATTCTCACCCGGAATCGCTCCTAAATCTCGTCGCCTTGGGACGAGAAGTCAAGCGAAAGAGCGAGAAAGTCGAACGCCGAGCTCCTCTCTTGGAAAAGAGGAAACCGATCTTAGCGCTGTGTCTTCGGGATTTGCATTCGTCGGTCTTGCAGAAACCCATGGTTCGAGAAATTCAAGCGCGCTAACGTTCCGTTGGGAAACTTCGGCGAAAGTGAGAAGCAGTGATTCAAAATAAGAGCACGGACGATAACGATAAAATTATCGATAAAAATATAGTAATATCGATATACATGCGTCTCACATATGTATGTATATATCGAGAAAGTATTTTTCCATTTTTTTTTAATAATAAATTTCTGTATAACAAATACGCTACACTATATATTTTTAGAAAATCTGTTTAATAATTTCTGTCTTTATGCCGCATATTTAAAGCACACATGAGGGCATTCAATTTATATTTGAAATAAATCTAAAAATATGTATAATTGAATAATTAATTGAATCGTACAATACGACGCGATTTAATAAAACAAGGAATATTTATTATTCATAAAATTTCTTACAAAATAAAAATCGCTGAATCGGTCAATTTCTGCTTTTTTTTTACACATATATATTTTTGTAAGAAATAGTCCAATTGCATTCACAATTCATCTCTATCTATGTCGAAACTTTCATCGACATAATTATCATAAGTGTCATTGTCGCTATCATTGTCGTCTTCCTCATCAACGTAATCATTGCAGATATGCGATATCTTTGTGCAAAGTTCTTCTTTCTTATTTTGTATGCCATCAACGTATAATGACACTATATCTTCTTCAAATTCGTCCACTATAGCATTGCACTGAAAATCATTATCCCAGATTAATGAAAAAGAAGGTACTTTCGGTAAACATAAAACGTAATAAGCAACACTTACATAATGCTCGAGACTCTTATTTAAATCACCATCTTGAATTATGTCTACTTCACTCATCATAGGATTCATACCACCCGATGGAGACATAAGATTAAGGATTGTTAACTGATTGTCAGACTTCCTCGTTGCTCTCACGTAATCCGTTAGCTTGTCACAGATATTGTCCAGCAAGATCAAAACATGCGTTTCCGACTGACCTAACGGAATCTCAAAATAACAAATTCCAAATTTCATTATGAAAACTGAACATATGAAACATGGAAATAAATTTACAAGTGATATAAAAGTAGTACAAATATTCTTAATAAATTTTATACAAATAATCCATTTTTTCTTGATCTTTTATTTTTTTCCTCTTACCTTCTTACGTATAGTATTTCCTTCGGCATCCATCCTAAAACCTACATCCACTAATTTGTTTGGATTAGCTTTGAGCACCTCGTTTTCCAGTTCTTTCATAGTTTCTCTACAAACTGAGGTACAAAAATGATTCTTACCGTGTGTTAAATTTATAATTATTAAAATAGAAAATTGTCATAGATTAATATTGATCCTCACCTAAACATCTCAAATGCTTTAGATCGATCTCTTTGGACTCCGCTTCGACAACTATAAAAAACAGACCAAAAAGCAGCAAAGTTCTCATCTGCAAAATGTGAATTTCGAATTGTATAGTACCCTTTACGAGAAATAGATGTACTCGCTGTACGATCTTTCACACATGTGTAACTTCAAAGAGAATACCTTAATGTGCGTTGAATATTAAGCAGATAAAATTTTTCAGTTATATTTTTCTACGATAATATATCTGAAACTCTTAGCACCGCAGCATGCAACATGTGTAACGTGTACATCTTCTAATCTAATCTTGTAACAATGTAAAATCGTGGTATTCGCATAAAGTGGGAGCGTCCCATTTGACTATGTTGCGGTTAACCGCACCACTCACAGCGATTGGTGTTTAGAGTTTTTCCACTGGACTAGCCAATCAGAAAATTTTATATTAAATTGGCCAATTACATGTGGGTTACATTCGTATAAAATATGTACAAACGAATGACAGTTCGTAACGTGTACTTCTGGTGCCCTTGATGCCAACTGCTCAATTTGAAATGATTTTATAAGAAAAATCAACTTTTTCAGCGAATCAATAAATACAGTATGTGCAATCGATCTTAATTATAGTATTATAGACAATATTATGATATGAGTTGTTCATTTTATTATTTTACAAAGATACAAAAATGATATTTTGAAAATGTCGCTAAATAGAGAAATATATACAACTTAACCTTAATTTTGTGTAATTTTGCACACGTGCGCATACACACACACACACACATCCTGAAAAATTAACAATGAATAAAAACTAATAATCAATGATACTAATTATATCTAACCTTAAAATTAATGACATTTGGCGCGAAAATTACATTAAAATTTATTAAAGGCCGTTCGTCACTTTAGATTATAAAAACTTTGTGAAAGTTAAAAAGAATCCCTCTGTGTACAAATATCGCTTATAATACATTGCAAAAGATATAAAAAAAATGTCTATCAGTATTTGCAAAAGTATAAAATATACGATTTTTTATTTTCTATAATCTCATTCGCTTATAATTCTAGAAATAGTTTCAGTTAATCATGACTTCTCAATTATAAAATTACAGCTACGTCGACAACTGTCGGATAGCAGTCCATATATTTAAAACGTTCAGTTTTTCGGCAATTCAGAATACAATTTTTTGATTATGTACACATACACATTTGTGTTTGAAGATTTTGAATTCATCTAATAGATTGTTACTTTTCGCCTATATTTAAATGATTGCTATAAAAAGCCCAAATATTCAATATAGTTCAATATAGCATGTACATGAAGAGGCACGTTTTCTTAATTGTGATAAAATAGATTCGAGTAGAGTTAGTGATCACGATTCCATCTCCAGATTGTCGCGTCGTCGCAGACGCATAATAACACGGAACCATCTCGGCTTAGGCTTGTTTGGCGAATCGGTGCGGTGCAACGAGGATGCTGAAGAGACCAGCAGCGTGCTTGGCCAGGCTCATCCACGTCCAAATCCCAAACGTAAGTGCGGCCGACCTGATTCCCTAATGCGATCGTGCGCTGCCAGAAATCCATAGAAAAACGTATAAACCAAATGTCACATTCCTTAAACTCGAAACGATGTAAAACCGTCGCGCTCGTTTCTCCGTTGCGTAACTGTGAATCCTCGAGTCTACCCGGTTTCCAGCACACGATACAATTTTCACAAGATTTGCTCAGGATAAAATCACCGAACCATCTCACGCAGTCAACATAATTCCGATGAACATCACGAGTGGTGAAATCCGGGAAATGCTGCAGTATCGAATCAAAGGGCCTGCCGTTGCGAGTGGGATTGCAGTGATAGGACTGTTTTATTGCTTCCTGCATGTCTGGTTTGTCCAAGGACCACAACTTAAGAGCGTGGTCCATTCCGCACGAGATGATCCTTTGGCCTCTTATGTCGAAATCAGCGCTCAAGACTTCGTCTCGGTGGCCTTCCACGCCACCGAAAATTGCGATACACACGTCCGTTTTGATGTTCCATAATCTTAGAGCATGATCTTTCGACGCGGACAACAGGATGTTTGGATCCTTTGGGTGAATCTTCAACTCGTTTATCGCGTGCCCATGGCCGATGTAATGCTTGATACAAGTCATTGTCGCAGGACTGATAACTCGGATAACTCCGCGTGATCCCGCCACAGCTAATAAAGGTTTTCCAGAGTCGTCGTATGTCCATGCACATGTGTAAAAGTTTTCCTCTGTGTCAGGATCGGCGTAACATTGTTGTAGCCGTATATTTCCACTTTGTGGACATTCGTAGATGCTTACGCGATTGCTACCCACAGAGGCAAATATCAACGGTTCACCTTCCTTCAAATGATAATTGAATTGTACGCCAAATAAGGGTTGCCCATGATCCTCCTTGACGCTACAGCAGTATTTGTACAATGGTTTGTCCGTAGAAGGTTTATATTTTGTTGTTTTACTTCTGCGACGACCTTTTCGTTTGTAACGGGCGCTGCGAGTGGGCGTATCGCTGCGGTGAGTACCGGCAGTGGAATTGCTTCCAATGCTACATTCTGTTACATCGCTGTCGTTCTCGCTGTCCTCTTGACTGGAAGCGTATGCCTTACCACTTGATTTTTTCATCTTAATGTTAACCTTAATGATTTAAATAATGTTACTGACGATTGATAATGATTCATAATACAAACATCTAGTTTTTGAAAAAAATATGATATGAATTACCAGTGAATCACTCTATGTAGCACCTTATCTCTGTAACCCAGTATCCTATCTCTGTAATCTAGTTGTATTGTGCAACAGTTCCAATAACTGGTATACCACTGTTTAATCCTAATATTCCTTCTGTTATATTTAGAATTCTGCTTCCTAAAGAGACACAGGCTTGCGTATTCTAAAAGTATATTTTGAAATACATTTATAAGGTACCAGAATTCATATAATATAGCTTTGAATATAAACTTACAGAAATATTAGCAGAGAGAAAACGAATATTATACTTGTGACAAAGTTTCTTTGACTTATGGATCAATCCCATAACATTAGATATTCCATTGCAATTTACTAAGCAAGCTGCGCCAGAGATTATATAATATTCATCTATCGTGGCTAGATTAGCTTCTACCTGAAAAATTTGTAACGCTAATAAACAGAGATCAATAATTATTAATTAATAATATATAATTAATATTAATAATTGAAGATAATGAACTATTTAATATAATAAAAAAATTACATTAAAAATTATTTGTGCAAAGGAGACTTACTTCTGATAAGGTGTGTGAAGCTCTTAAATTAAAAGCAAAAATGATAAAATCCACAGAGATATTTAGCCTTGCTTTTACAACATCAATAATAGATTCACACTGATGTACGGATATGTGCCACTTTCTTTCTCTTGCACTTTGATGTAAGCCTTCTGATATATTTTTGCATAATTCAGCTGATCCTACTATCTGAAAAAATGTTCTATATAATAAATATATTTACTGTAAGTTATATATTATATATTAAACCCTCAAGTAATATACAAATTCAATGAATCACATAAACCACAAGAAAGGTAATATTCTATGTTTGTATATTTTTTACTTATTTTTGCATAAGAAGTTATCTTTATTTCTAGAATCTGACTGAGAAGAGACTTAGAATTTACTGAATATATGCTGTATCAAATATATTATTTTGTTAAATATGTTACTATATATTAAATATATTTCTTCCTACAAATCCTCATTCCACAATGAAAGAAAAAGTAATCTGAAGGATATATTTAATCACAAATTGCAATGATTTTCTGACTGATGGGTTACATAATAAAAAGATTAGAACTTGTTTGTCAATATATTACCTGAGAAAAAATTACATATATATATATATATATATATATATATGGACATATTTTATATATAATTATATGTAATTGTATATAAAATGTCAATAATTTTCAATATATAATTATATATAATTTTGTATAATTTTATATAATTATATATGAAACATTTTTTCCCGGGTAGAAAAAAAATTAATGCCATTTGTACTCACAAAACAACAAAACAAATTAAAATTCAATTAGTATATGCTTTGGACATCATGACACAGATATATACGCATCGCGTTATATCTTAACACACTAGAAAACCAAAGCTGCATGCATTTGCTTCTTGTTAATTACAATTGACAAAAGACAATAAGAAACAATTTAATAATAATTTTACTATGAAGAAACAGGCACGGAGGCAAAACTAAAGCCGAAAGTCCGCAAAGAAGTCTCGCGTAGCGTGCTTTCGCTCTTTTCCTGAAAATACGCGTAAATATATAGCAGTGCGAACAACAAAGTTTTCCTTTTTTTTTTCTCTTTTACCGCCACAGACGCACCATAAAAGCAATCAGACACTCGCCTCTCCGAACCGTGCCGCTTTTGAAGATTTCGGCCATGACTGTTGACTACGGCTACGTTCAGGTTATCGCGTTGCGAGATGGAGCCGATGGAGCAACTTAGGTCTGTTCGTGCTTCTTGCACTTTTTGCACTATCTAATCTTCGCTTTCTCTTTCTCCACCCCGAATATGTATTTATCTCGTTTTAAGTGCAACAATTTTTAGGAATTTCAAGCAACGCGAACAAGCCTATTGTGAAGCGACGGTGGGAGGGAGACAATCTCGCGCATGCGCAGCAGGATAAATCCCAGCAGACGCCGTCACGTCTCAATCACGTATATATGTCTCGTATCAAGGGTATCGCAGAAGGGGCACCTTCCTCTCGCGGGAAAATAATGGAAAAGATTAAAATATATGTGTTCCTGTCAATTAAACGAGAGATTATGTAGTCAAGTTCATCAATGTCGAGCGCGCGCAAGTCAATAAACGCCTTGATGTAATATGTTTAATATACTTTATGTACTACTTAGCGTGTAAGTAGTGTGTATTTTTTTCTACTTAAGTAGAAAAAAATGAGGCTGAAAAGATGAGTTGTATTACACACATGTGACAAAATGTCATAGGGATGGTCACATGCGTGCTTAGTAGCCAATCGTGCGTTTCACGACAAGTGAAATATTAGTCTAACCGCTGGAGAATGTTGAAGCACGATATGCAGGTTGATAGAAGTTTCCGATAACATTGATAGAAAATTTGCATCACGAAATAATTTCTCTTCTTTGCCGCGCCAATGTGATAGAAAATTCCGATTGTCGAACGGTAATTTTAACTTGCGGAAAATATTTGTGATTTTTATGAAAAATAACAAAAATATTTTATCAGCATGAAGTCACGCCTACTAGGAATTATTATTCAGCCCTCGATCTGATACGCGCAAAGCTGAAGCAAATTTTATCTCACAAACTCGAAATGACATCAAGTGACGGTTGGGAGCTAAATCGCGTTCTTGGTAACGGAGGTTTCGGAATTGTTGAGCTTTGGGTACACATTCAAAGTGGCAAAAAGATTGGTAATATTTTAGTATAATTATAAATGTAAATGTGAAAAGAATACATATCTTATTTTGAAGAATTTTCTGAGAGGAATCATCCATAGACAAATAATGTTGTGTAATATATATATATATATAATAAAATTAAGTCAATTATATTTTTAGCAATAAAAAGATGTAAATATGATTATTCACAATTAACGCCAACGCAACAAAAGAGATGGGCCCATGAAGTTGATATAATGAAGCGCTTGAAGCATCCAAACATTGTGAGAACAGGATGTATCTCGTTCAAGCTTCCAAATGTAGAAGAAAATCAGCCGATTCTTTGTATGGAATACTGTAGAAAAGGAGATTTGAGAAAAGTTGTATTTTGTTTAAGAAAACTCTCTTTCTGATCTATATAAATTATTTCATTAATGACAACATGAAGTAATTATGTTTTCTCCTTTTACAGATTTTGAATCAACCAGAAAATTGTTGTGGAATTAATGAAACTGAAGCAATTAAAGTAATGAGTGAGATTTTATCAGCTGTAGAATATTTACATTCATATAACATAACCCATCGAGATTTAAAGCCAGAGAACATAGTCTTACAGGATGAACAAAATGTGGTGAGATATAAACGAAAGAAAGTGATTTATATTGCATTGTTAGCTTATGTAAGAATATATTGCATTGATTCAATTAAACTTTTATATGTACATATATTACAGATTTCATATAAATTAATAGATCTGGGATATGCCAAAGAACTTGGGGAAGCGAGTACATCTGCCTCTTTAGTCGGCACACTAAATTATGTTGCTCCAGAACTTCTCTGGAAAAAGACATATAGTTGCTCTGTCGATTACTGGAGTTTGGGAATATTATTTTATGAACTTGTAACTGGAACAAGACCATTTTTACCAACAATGCAACATACTATGGAATGGTAAAAAGTGAAAAATATAACATGGAATATTTATCAAAAAATAATACAAGTGTCAAACTCTAAACTTAATTTAAATTCTGTAGGATGAAACACATTAAAAATAAGAGTTATGATGATATTCATGCGTACGAGTCAGAAGGAAAAGTCATTTTTGAGAAAGACATTCAAAATCCAACTTATTTATCGGAGTAAGAATGTATTATATATTTTTTTCTATAATCACAATATATATGCAACACACACACACACACACACACACACACACACACACACACACACACACACACACACACACACACACACACACACACACACACTAAATATTAAAATTCTTTTGTAGAAAATAAGAGATCTTTTTATATATCTTTTGTTTGATAATTTTTTTACTTATATTTAACAATGTGCAATTTTTCCCTGTTTCAGTTGTCTTCGAAACAAAATGGTCCTATGGTTCCGGCTTGTTCTACAATGGGATCCACATAAAAGAGGTAAAATGCTTGACGAGTTTGGTACATCCCATTTAGCGGTATTTACAATGTTACAACATGCATTATCAAACAAAGTACGTATGTATGAAAGCTAAGCATATTTTATTCTTATTTTGTTTTTCTTGTTTAATTTATGTTTTTTGTACATAGATACTATATGTTTTTTGTCTGCCATTTTACAAAATTAATACGTATGAAATTGATAGTACTATTACTCTCAGAGATCTTCAGTTATTAATAGAAAGAGATACTAATATTGAAGTCAAGCATCAAGTATTAACTGACTACAAAGGTACAATACTGATTGAAAATACCATGTCACTTGCATCACAGATTAATGTATGTATATTTAACTTGTAAAATACTACAAGGTAAATTGCTATTTTTAAATTTATTAATAAAATTTTGCTGTAGGATCACGTTTTGTTTCTCTTCAGAAATGGATATTGTTTGATAGAAGATATACCTACATTAAATATTCCTATAGCAGTAGAGAAAATGATGACACAATCAAAAAATGAGTTGAATTCTGAAGTATTAAAAGAATATTATCGCCATACAATATATTTTACAGAAAAAGAAGTATACTTATTTCAGTTATACATTTTTGCGTTGAGTATAAGTGTGTAAGTTTTTTTTTTATATAATATTGATTTTGTTACACGAAATTATAAAATTTTACTTATTATTAAGTATAATAATATTTCGCATATTTCAGAGATTTATTAGATCAAAAAATTAATAAGTTTAATATGAACATGGAGAAGATATTGGAAAATACAAAGATTCTTATAGATCAAGTACATACGATTCGTATGAAATATATGAATACGGACGAAGACACAATTGATAAAAAGAAAGTACAAATTTATCTTGATAAAGTTAATAAATTGGTTAATGCAGCCGATCAAATAAAGATAAAATTTATGTCTCTGAAGCAAGATAATGACAGATTGAGAGATCAAGTTCGAGCTATCAATTATGTAGGGAATTTATCAGTATTGTAAGTATATGATACAGATAATTATTGTAAAACATGTTATCTTTTAATATTCTCTCTCTTATACTATTTTTATAGGTACGACAAAATGTGTGACATATATTTAAAATTTAAGAAAGAAAGTGTACATAAAACAGCAAGGCCATTAGACATGTCAAAATTAGTGTTCGCATTTGTGACTGCGCGTGAAGCGCAACTTCACAATAAAAACATAATTGATATTACAAGGTATTAAAAGTTTATTTATTTTAAATGATACATTTCATATATTTTCAATATGCATTTTCAACAGACAAATAGATAAATTGCAAGATGAATTGTCAAAACTAGAAAAAGTATTTATTTCTGTTACTGCCATGACGGAATTATATCAGGAAGAATATCAAAGAATCGCACAATCGGACGCTAACAGTGTCTCTCAGCAATCTAACTATCAATCTTTAAATATCTCAACCACTAAATTAGATAGTGTTATCCAATCAGAAGATAATGTGATATATGATAATTTGGTCATACGTTACATGTAAGTTTTTTTGTTACATTATTTAATTTTAATACAGATTTATTTTATATTCTGTCTTCTTAGGTTGGACAATTTAATAGCTCAAATGCAGAAAAAATATCTTGAAGTGATTAAATTGGACCCATAATTAAAGATCGCTTATATCTATATTATTCTATGCGATATATATTTGTGTCATTTAATAGTCCAGCACTAAACAGTTTAATTTTCATGTTTTGATATTTGATTTGATTGATTTTTCATATTTAGTTCTTGAATCTTGTTTGCCTTAATGTACGTGGAATATAATGCCGTACACCCCATTTAATATTGGCATGTTTATCAGTTTTAACAAACGTGTAGACAGGCTTATTCAATGGTTGCTCCATTTTTATTGCGTGATATTTATCATTCTGACCTGTTCAGAAACATCTATTAAATATTAAAGTATTTTTATAACTTTAAATAACTTTTATAAAAAAAAGAGAGAATTAACATTTCACGAACATATTATGCACGTTCAATATATTTATTGCATATGTATATATATATATATATATATATATATATATATATATATATATATATATAAAAAATTTTGATGATTTTTATGTAAGAACATAAATATTTTCATTTAGCTTGTAATATATAATGCGAATATATGTATATGTTGTATATGTAAAANATAGCTGTAAAAAATTTTGATGATTTTTATGTAAGAACATAAATATTTTCATTTAGCTTGTAATATATAATGCGAATATATGTATATGTTGTATATGTAAAATAATTTTATTCTGTTATTTGATTTGGATTTATTCTTAAACAACTTACCTCTGTCAAGCGCAGCAACCATAATATTTAACGAAAGGTAGAGTATAAAATAGATTTTAAATACCTGAAATAGTCGTGATATCTAATGTAGACAATGGATGTCTATTGTATCAAAAATATGAAATGTACTCACTTTCATTGTACAAAATATTACGCTCATTATTCTTGTTATTGTTAACATATGTCAGATATCTATCTAGTTGTCGATATTCTTTTAGACTGTCTTTGTGATAGATCAGTAGATACTTTAAATTTATCGTGTCTATAATAAAAAGTGTAACGGTTGAGTGATCTTTTGTATGCTTTGTATGTATGTGTATAGCTATATCTTTTACTACTTTCGCTTAACCCAGATTTTATGATATCCATTATTTTTGTATATCGTTATAGACATTGTTGAACGTGAAGAACACGTTCACTCAGTAATTCTAAAAAGAGATGCATCTTAATGGATAGATACAATATTTTTGTACTGATATATTTTATTAGAAAACTGTATACAGATCTCAATTGAGGATTGAACACATCCAAATTGAGGATTGAACAACGATGTTAAAATAAATATTATGTTCTTTATTCGCTATTACTTTCTCCACACTGACAAATCTTACACACCAGACTATTTTTCTAGATTGTCCACATACATCAACGATTATGCAATTCCACGTATAAAAGTCCATTGTACATAAATTTGAGAAGTAAAAAAGAGGAAAATGCGGACTTTTTAGAATATTTATTCCGATCACATGTGAGAAACAGATATTATTCATTGTCACTAATATCCTCGTCAGTTGTGAATTCGGAATGTTCATCAGCTGCATCCACATCTTCCGCAGTTTCTTCATCCGAGATGTCCCATTGCGGATGTTCGGTCGGTACTTCTGGTGCCTCCTTCACGTCCAACTATAAAGTATCGTTGTATCGTTACAAATATAAATACGATATTTTTTTGCTGAATTACTTGAATTCTTAAATAACTCACTTTGATGTCTTGAGCTTGATCAAAGCCCAGATATGAATCGCTACGAAGACACACGGTAAATGTGTAAAGGCCTGGCCAGCGTGGTGCCGTGAATCTTAATTGAATCTCCTCAAATTGTGCTAAGGACGTGACGTGTATAGGGGTTGTTAACAGCGTTTGACTTTTGCGATCACAGATATAAACCCACCAATACTCTTGCTTAACATCAGGAAAAAGTGGACAGTGCACTTCATGTGACAAATTACTTCTTCCCTCTAGTACTCTCTCCCGCTTGGAGATTCTCTGTTGGAATCTGTTTGAAAAAGAAGGAAACGTTAATTTAAGTCGATTGTGAGCAAGATGTAATGATTTTTAATATATAATGTAAACAAAAGTTAAATATCCCCCTTACTTTTCCCATTCGGTATCATCGTCATCGAGAGACGCATCCTTTTTATCATGACTATCCTCATCATCACTTCGATCGCTCTCGGCTTCACTGTCACTAACATCCGACAACTTTTCCTTGGAAGACTCTTTCTCCGTCTTATCGTCCTTCTTTCTCGCATTAGGAGTATTGCTATGCTGAGTATTGTTAATCACAGTCTGAGACTGTATCTGTGTGTTTTTAGCAGGAGCTAATTTCTTGTTGGTACCCTTTTTATGCGACTTCTTTTGACCTTTCTTTTGTTTAAGCCATGCTGGCTTCGCAGCTTTTGTCGATTGATTTTGTTCCTCTGAGGCTTCTTCAACCGCTTCGCCGCCGGCTTTGTTATCGTCAATCATCGTTTGTTCGTTAACAGAATCATCTCCAAAGAGATGCTTCATATCTTTTCGTGTAAGCGATACTGTTACGGTTACAATAGCACCAGCAGTGTAGACCGTAGGATTCTCGTCATCGATTACTAAAATAATGCATACAGTAAATTGTAAAGAATATAATATCATAGGAATTATATGTTACTCTGATTAATATAAATATATACGTTTTACAGAAATAAAAGAAAATAATTGATATAAACAGTGAATTACCTTCGGATCGTACTTTGAAGTCAATATAGGGCATACTTCCAAGAACTTTCATAATATCTTCATATTGACTGTCTGATAAGTTTCTAAGTATCAGTCTTCGTTCTTCTCCTTTCAGTTGTGCGAATTGTTGAAGACTTTTGATTTGACGCTAAAGAAAAGCACATGTTTGTTTTTAAGTAATTTTTATCGATAATAAAAACATGATCGATAGACAGAATAATATAATGTCATTAATACCTTCTTCGCGTGGAAGTATTTTAAATTGTCCTCCGTTATGTGTGGCAATTGAAGGAGAGGGTTTTTAAACTCCCAGAATCCTTGGACAATCATTGGACACAGTTTCATACAGTTCTCTATAGTTGTTATGGTTGGTACCCGTGGTACTATAAAAAAAATGATCATTGATTGCGTATTCCATGTGTGTATGTATATATATATA
>JANQDE010000104.1:0-114319 GCA_037157785.1 Cephalotes varians | reverse complement strand
TGTGTCACAAAATTGTATTGAAAAAAAAAAACTTACCTCTTCTGGCATAAGCTAAAAGTATAACTTGATGGACACAGGCAACCATTTCTTGAATCAAATAGGGGCATTTTTTTACAATATATTGTCTATCTTTATCCAATGTCTCAGGATTAAGCGGTATACGAGATAAATGCGCATGCAATAATGCTCTAGCTTTAATTGAATACAAGTGGCATAATGGTACTTCTTTGTTTTTTTCTCCTAAATTAGGTAGCTGTTTGATAAGCTGAAATATATAATATATATAGTAAAATTGTTATTCATCTCTGAGAGAAGAAATTAAATATAATTAACTTTACCGAAGGAACTTCTTCGCTGTCAGAATGCCTTTCAACTATTTCTGCGTTACGCTTCTTGAAGAATTCAAAGGAAGCAGCAAGTATCATGATAACTCTCTTCAATGACATAGACGGCGTTTTTATGAAGAAAAAGTAATACATTTCGGTCGTTGTCAGGAGAACCTAGAGATAAATATGAATGTATATAACGATTGATAATTTGTCACGTATAAAAATTTGGCATAAAAATGCCAATTACTTGATCACCAGTGTAGCGAATACTCTTGTACCACCACATTCCTACAACCGTCGGTAAAGCAACCATGAACACTAATGCGTATAGTCCTAAGACCCATACTGAATTTTCTTTTTCAACGATCCAAGAAGGCAAAGCTATACCAAAACTCATTGCCCCTGGACCATCCGGATTTCCATATTTTTCCCAGTTTTTTCGTGCTTCATCGTCCGTTAAAGCTTGGTAAGCTATTTTTGTTAATAGAAAAATAATTCAGTTAATTTATGTCAAGATTTAAAATATTAGTGATAGCAACTTAATTCTAGAAAATCTTCAAAAATTAATATCAAATGTTTAATTTTTAAATGTTATAGGATTAATTTCGAGTGCAAATACTCTAACGATTTTTATCGATCTTTCTTATGCTATCGTGTACACCATTATTGTGTGCAATAAATGTGTTATAAATTCATTAAATAAATTTAATAGTACGCATGTATGTTCAATACTACACCATATAAGTATTTTAGATCTGTGCGAATTTTCCATTCATTATTCCTTACCTTTAGTTAATTTCATAAAAGCTTTCTCATTTCCTGTTTCTTTATCAGGATGAAGAATTAAGGAGAGCTTGCGATAAGCTTTCTTAATCTCGCCTTGGGAAGAACCCTACAATTGGAACTTTGGTATCAATTTTCGCGTTACGCTACAAAATAATGGTACATAAAAATTCTATACTTACAGGTGGTATACTCAATATCTCATACGGATCAAAATTGGCCATTTCGTAATCAAATTGAGACACCTTATAAGCTAAGAATATCAGGATAGCCCATCCCAGAATGATTAGAAATTTCCTACAATAACATCATATTGCATATAAAAATAACAACTGATTTTAACTTTATAACAATTTTTATAGTTGTATAAATGTAATTCATATATTATAAAATATTTAATCTACTTACGTAAATAAAGCTTTAGTCTCCTTCCAGGGTTTATTTGCTTGAAGAATAATTTTCTTCTTTTTGCACCCATCGCATTGGCATTCTTTGGCTAACTGATCAGGATCTGAATAAAATTTAAATTAGTATTATTTTACCGAATAAAAATACTTCCCTTATTTGTGTTATTCACTTATCAGTCTATTTCTTCACTTGTTATATTTGTTTCTACATCTTTTTCAATTTGTCAACAAAGCTTAGAAAATTAATTAAAAGATTCTTATGGTTAAATATCATTAAATTCAAATTTTATAGTTAAATGAGATTTTCACATAAATTTCGACATGAAACGTGGGATACATGTATATGTGTCGCGTTAAAATTTTGTGGTCCAAAGAAGTCAGAACCATTATCCGTTATACTTACATACAACTCTAAACTTGATTTAATTTTTTAAGTACATAAAGATTACAGTACAGAATCGAACAAACAGCTAGTTATTCATCTTATCTTTGCAAATCGAACGAGTTTGACGCTGTGCTCCCGTGGAAGAATAGATAAAGGTGGAGCACAACGTAAATTGAGATCGCAGACGGGCATTTGTCCGTCATGTACGTGGGACGCGTACGTCGTTACATCGCCCGTGCGTTACGCGCTTGTAAATTACTTCATCTGGAAAATGGAGATCGCCTTGATCTTTGTATCTGTCTCTCTCTCTCTAACCTTGCTTCGGGCAACGTGGCCAGAGGTAGTAAGTCCCGGGTACCAGCAATAACGCCAAGAACGAGAGCAGAAAATAAAAGAATGTCCCTCCGCTCTCGTCATACTGGAACTTCTGTCCGCTCATCGCTCATTTAAGTACTGCGGCGTTGTTTTAAGTAGACCGTTTAAGTACATTCATTCGTAACATTATCCGGGCTCGCGCGGGCTGCGGACACACGGACGTGCCGTACGACATGCAAATCAACAGTTAGCGGGACTGCCCTGTCAAGACTGCCAACTCAGCACCGTGCGCGCCTCAACGCTGTCCGCGCACTATCGACTCTGACCGTCTGACGTACGCGCGATTACTGGCGTGGACTGGCGACGACAACCGGAGGCTGGAGGATCGGCGCCGCGGCGTTGCCGACGGCGACCGACGGCGACCCGGCCGGTCGACCTCGCCGGCCTGCGAGGGAGGCCGATACGATAAATCGAGTTACGCGCGCGCGATGGTCCCTCCGCGCGTCCTCGCGACGGAGAGGAAAAAGGGAAAACAATTCGCAATGACTACGATGACCTATGAACGGTTGATAAGAAATGAATGGGACTCGTCCAATCTGTTCGTTTTTATTCTTCCCGCAGTCCCTTTCATCTTGGCCGCAGAGAACGCGATGGGGGTGCAGCTAAAACGGACGGATCTATCGTATTTTCTTGAGCTTCCCGCATTCGCGTGAAATAGCAGGCATAGGACAGACGGGAAGAAATAAAACTTTTTTTTACGAGTCCACGTGTGTACGGCACTATTGTTTTGCATTCCTTGAGTGTTCAAAATAAGACGACGTATACGCATTTGAACTTTGCGGCGAGAAAGCGGAAAGAGGAACAAGGTGTGACGAGCAGAAATGGAGCAAGCCGAATGCAAGATTACCAGATAACGGGTCTTTTTTATACGTTGTTTTTTTTTTACGCCGCGAACGAGGTGTCCGGTGTAAGATGATGCGTAAAGAATAAAGAAAAGATGAGAAACGACGAGCCTCGTGTTACACGCCAGTTCACCCAATCTGGAGTAAGCAAGGGGAAGGGGGGGGGGGGGACAGAAGTGTTCCAATCGAGCAATAAATCCCTATCCGGTTGTTTCATGAAGATTTGCCCTTCCGCACAAATTAAAAGAGAGTTCGATCACTGAGTACCGCGAGTATCGTTTGAGAAATTAACTATAATCGATTAACGAGTTGATCGGAGTTTAGTCGCAGTCGCTCTCATGTGCATCTCTATCGATACAGATCGCTATAGCTTTAATCTCGGTTTGACTTAGAGGCTTTCTACAATAAGCCATAAGTCATAAATCAGAAGTCAGAAGCAATAAATTAATCAATCATAATCAAGTATTTTTTTCACATTTGTCTGTGATTGGTCAATTTATTGCTTCTGATTTCTGATTTATGACTTATGGCTTATTGTAGAAAGCCTCTGACGTGTTTTTTTTTTTATCTCTCTCTGACTCCAAGAATCTAGGAAAAGAGTAAATTATGTATAGATAAAAATAAAAAATAAACCAAGGTTAAAGTTAATCTACATAGTAAATGGACACGAGTCAACCGCAATCGCGACTAAATACAGATTGCGTACACGTAACGTGCGCTATAGATTTTCAGCGCTAAATTGCGCTAATAGCGTCTCCCCGCCATAATGTTTCAACGTGAGAACTCGATTCTCTCCAAGACTTTTGCGATCGACTTGAAAAACGATCAAATACATTCGGGGAGATAGAAATAAGTTAGAAACCGATCGACAATCTCTCTTTCCTTAATCCTCACTCCTCGAGGTTGTTCGAACACTTCCAAGTCACCGCGTAAACAAATTATAAATAAATGTCGGCGGCGAAAGTCGTAAACAACTCTGGGGCAACGAGCGGCGAGGGAACAATGTATGACATTATTTTTTATCGCAAAAAAATGAATCATACGCTTGAAATGTTGGAATCACGTCATCCGAAAGCATCGATCTCGCGTGGCGACAACGGCATGTAACAGCGGCGGCTCGATCCTCTTTATCGGGGCGCTTGTGAAATCGCGCTCCGATTATTCTTTCTCGCGCGCGGCTATTTAACAACGGCGCGACGCGACGGCCGCGGCTGTTGCGCACGTCTCGTGTTGTGTTTCGTCGCGCCGGCGAATCAGTGGAATCAATTGGAATCAATCTCAGCCACGATCGACGGCCCCGTCGAGTGCGTTGACGCCGTGCACGGATACTGCCGACGCATGATTCTCTCAGATGAGAACGATCGCGGCGCGGTGACACGCACGTCGGATGCGCGAAGATGTCCCGATAGGATAGCGACGACGATCTCAGGACGCGCCGCGGTCCTTCCTCAGGTGGGTGATCACGCGCGTTCGCGTGAAGGTTAAGTCCTTGCTCCTCGGAGCTCTCAGCCCGTCGTTTCTCTTCGATCGTACGCTTGCTATCCTCCACGTCGTCGAGAAATCGCGCCGCGATGTCGACGCGATTTACAACTACAAATAGAAAAGCGACCGCTAATGTCACAAGGTCATCCACTTGCTGGGTAATTCTCTTCTCGTTTCTAACGGTACGGGTCTCGACTCGTCTGTTATGCAGGATAGATGCGAATCGACGACGCAACCATGTCCCTAAGAAATGTCATCGAATGGACGTCCTCCGACGTGAAAGCGTGGCTCGTTGAAAATGGGTACGAGGAGTACGCGGACTTGTTTTACTTCCACGAAATCGACGGGAGGGTGCTTCTGACGCTGAAAGAGGAAGATTTGAAATCTGATATTTTAAATATAAGGAAGATTGGTGTTATAAAGAAATTGTATCTGGCCATAAAGCAATTGCAGAGGGACAACGTCGCTGTTCTGTTCGACCTGGGATATGTGGATTTGTTTCCCTCGCCAAATTTTTATACTCAGAATAAACATGAGGTAAAGATGATTCTTAAGGAAATGGCCAATGTTAATTTTAAGTTGGCAAAGATAATATTGCTATATTTAATATAATTTTGCTTCAGATGCCCAGTACTGGTACAAATAACGAAATGTCTACTATTGAGAACGAATTTTATTCAGCCTCGGTATCGGAGGATGGACACGCCTCTCATTTACCACCCGAAATCTGGAAGACGGTTATCAGTTTAGGATATTTATTTATTGTCACGTGGATTACTGCCTTTGTGATGGTTATCGTTCACGACAGAGTGCCTGATATGAAGAAGTATCCTCCATTGCCAGATATATTTTTAGACAATGTACCTCATATTCCTTGGGCATTTGATATGTGCGAAGTTACCGGTACACTGCTCTTTGCGATATGGCTTGCTGTGCTTATATTTCACAAGTATAGGTAAGAAATAAGGCTTACTTAAATAAATATGCAAGAATGTGATTTCTCAGCGCAAATAATCTATTAAATATGAAACAGATTTATCTTGTTGCGGAGATTTTTTGCACTGTCAGGTACAGTCTTCCTGCTGAGATGCGTGACAATGCTCATTACTTCGTTGTCAGTGCCAGGTGCACATCTACAATGCCAACCGCGAAAAGTCCCAGATGAAGATTGGTCAAAGTGAGATACATGCATATATTATGTTATAAAATACATATTATCCTTTCTCTCACATTTATATTTCATTTTAGTTCGGCATATGTTGAATTGTACAATAAAATAGCAATGGCTTATGTTATTTGGCGAGGTGCGGGCATGTCTATTCAAGGTGTCAGAACTTGCGGGGATTATATGTTTAGCGGGCATACAGTGGCATTGACTATGCTTAACTTTTTCATTACGGAATGTAAGTAATATATATTATTTCAATCGAAGTAGTCGATTTAACCCTTTAAGTGTCTTATTTTATTTTTGAGAACGTGCATTTGTGTGCTTAATTATTTTTAAGCTGCGACAAGTATACTGCACATTTTACACGCTGTACATTTCTTTTTATTTTAAATGAATTTTTTCTTTGTATGTTTTCTTTTTTATGTCCTAAAGTATTCTAATGTGTAAAAATTATGAATATGTTTTTTGTTTTACCTAAATTTTACTTTAATAGCAAATTTTTTACTACGTGACGAGTATACTCGACATTAAACAAAAAAGCCACCTTTTCATGACGAGTATACTCGACATAAACATCGAAAAGGTTAAATATTTATGGACTGTTTTTCTTTTTCATTGCAGATACTCCGAGACATTTATATTTTCTGCATACATTTACATGGATGCTTAACATGTTTGGTATTTTTTTCATCTTAGCGGCGCATGAACATTATTCCATCGACGTTTTTGTCGCATTTTATATAACTTCGCGATTATTCCTTTACTATCACACACTGGCGAATAATCAAGCACTGATGCAGCGCGATTCGATCAGAACCAGAATTTGGTTTCCGTTATTTAGCTTTTTTGAAGCGTCTGTTGACGGCATTGTTCCTAATGAGTACGAATCGCCGTCCTTGATAGTTTGCAATTTAGCAGATATGGGAAAGAACATCTGGCATTGTGTACGGTCTCGAATTTCTTTCCGAAAAACACAGCGCAACATAAACGGCAGTTTAAGCAGCACAAAAAAGGAATATTAACGTCAAACTGATACTTTATCTTTTTTAATTTCTATATTCAGTTGCTCGATATCTTTAAGATAGATCTGCTGTATAGGGAATACTTCATTGATTTTTCAATTCCAATCACATAATACAAAAATAAATATATACAAAGAGGGATAAAGGAGACAAAAGAATTCTTTGAAATGATTCTTTATGTCTGGAAATACATAAGTCTGGAAATGTATAAGTTTCGAAGAACTGAAAGTGATCCTATTGTATATTTATCTTTTCAGAATATTGACTAGTTAACAAATTTGTTTAAATGTTGGAATAATATTGAAAAAGATGTAATATTCTAAATATTTATTTTTGCGATAAGTTTCTTATGGTGCCGAAAGAGATTGAAATAATTTATGATACAATTAGTATTACATAATAGTTAATTTTTACTATCACAAAAGTAATGTAATTTATTCGTTAAGAAATTTCCAAAGACAAAGCGTAGGATGTAAAGTACTTTACTAATTTTCAACATGCATTTTCCAAGCATGTTGCATCTAAGACTTTCTTATTTTTTTAAAATGTGTGTGTATGTATATATATGTATGTATATATATCTACTCATGTATATAACTTGCTCATAAGTATTTTCGTTTTTTTTTTTTGTGATACGAAAAGAAAGTTAGGAACTATTGTAACGGCCTGCAGAGATGTTCGATTTTATCAGGAATGTTGAATGATTTTCGGTAGCTATTTAATTATGATAATATTTTAAAATTTCTAGATTAGACATATCTTTGAAGACGCATATTTTTGTTTGCTAACAATGGAACGCAATAGATTTTAAAAGTAAATGTATGTTATACTATCGTGCATTCCTGATATTTGATAAAATTAATAATTTAAAACTACTGTTTGCTCATTGCAACCATATTGAAATTGCGTAATTTTTTTGCACTATAAAAAACATTACAAATTTTGAATTGATTATGTCGCGACATGTATATTCGACATAAAATATATTATCTTTTCGGTTTAGATAAAAATAAGTAAGAAATAAATAAATCTTGATTAAATTATCTTTTAATTCATTTTTTAGAAACGTAAGAACATGCAAATATACATGTTAATGCATTTGTTAACGTAGATGTAATAAAAAGAGGGATTTTTTCATTAAAGAATATTTATATGATTTTAGTATAGTATGTTGCAATGAGAAAACAGGAGGAAACAGAACATTGACAGCTGTGGTATTATTAAATAGAGGCTGAAACTATTGTTGTTGTGACTTCTAATTTAAATTTATAAAATACCTGTATAATATGATTGTATGATCTATACACATGTATAGAAGCTATTGCCAACAGTATAATAGCTTTTTAATATTTCATCCATCTATTTTTTACTTATGTGATAACTTAATCTTGTTGGCGTAAACGAGTACTGATTATTGATAACTTGTTGATGGTGCCTGATTGTTGGTGTTTATTACTTTATATACTTCCAAAAACTATGCAAACTTATAATAAACTCTCTCTCTTACGCTAATATCGACCAATATACCGACCAGTTTGAAAGACAGTCGGATTGATTTGCAGACGATTGAGAAAAATAGCACGAATAAAAGACGTCAATATTTCAGTAAGATGTATTTTTATTGTCACTTTTATCATCAATTGGCATCATTTCCCTTTATCTTTTATATATAAAATTTTTAGGAAAAACGTACAACATCTGCGATCATACATGCCTTTCCTTATAACTCATAATTGTAAAAAAATCAGTTAAAATTTCCAAAACCGCAGTTTCTATTTAATCTCTTGAAATGCGTTCGAGAAGCTATTATCATTCTATCTTTTTTTTTCTCCAACGTAAAAAGGAAGAAAAGATGAAGTGCAAGTCGGCTAAAAAGAACAAGCATGCGTGCGCGCACGTCCCGAGTTGCACACCTGCACACAAATGCACATTCACAGAGAAATGCCACTTTATGTGCCATGCGTGACGCCGAATGTACAAATAATTACATGTAATTACATGTAATTATATATTTTCGACATCAAAAAGGTTGCAACATTTCCATTTTTTTCCATAAATTTGTCTAAATTGCGAAAATCAACATTAATTCCAATATAATTTAACTGAATCTGATTATAGTGGCGCTAGTCAATAGGTTAGCTCGAACGAGGTTATCGTCTTCAAATCGGTTGAGAAACAATTCGTTTCGACTGTCAAGCTGTAATTATGGCGGTATCTGCTTTCATCCGTTGTTTACACTTTCGACGTTTGATCGGCATAAGCAACAATGGTGTTGCCTTATTTCCGGATTATGTGCGGCATTCGGTAAGTTTGCAGTTCCTTTGTAATGAAGTCGTTATGTTATTCGCAATTTTTCTTGTTTCACACATAAATTAGTGCTGTAATAATTATTTTACGGTTGCAGAATGACATTAAATTACGATCTTATGCAACATCTATCAATGATAGTACCGGAAAATTGGAGAAGAAATCGGAGAAAAAAATAAGCAAAGCTATGCTGATGTATTTACAACGTGCAAAAGAACATGGTAGTAACTGATCTATTTCTTGTGTATATTTTTTATAAATAATTTAATTTTATATAATTAATAATGTTTTATATAGTTTTAACATTTATAAATGATATTTTTCTATAAATATGTTTTTTTTTTAACTTATCACAGATGAATTTATGAAGAAAGAGATTGTAGAATATGAGATAGGAAAAAGACACCTAGCTAATATGATGGGTGAAGATCCTGAATGTTTCACACAAGCAGATATAGATGTATGTAATTATATAAAAAAATGATGCTAATTGATAAATATCTGAATTAATATTTAAAATCTGATATTGTTACTTTTAGAGATCAATTCAGTATTTATTTCCATCGGGATTATTTGATCCTAAAGCACGGCCAATGATGGAACATCCAGAAAAGATTTTTCCAAGCAGGAAAGCAGCAGAATTTGATGAATCTGGAAGACCCTTCCACTCTATGTTTTATACTTCAAAACCAAATTATTATGAGACATTATATGTAAGTTTCTATAATGATTATTACAAATCAAATTAAAGGATAACTAATATTTAAGAAAATTTTTATATACAGAATATTATGGATAAGATCAAATCTCTGAATGATATTGAAGACTCATTGATAAAGCAAGGGACGTTACCTATGGACAAAATGTATGTTGAGTATTTAATTTACATAGAATATGTATATATATATACAACTTGGTATATAATTTGAAAAATATTCTGCAAAATGCAAAGTATAATCATTAAAAAAAAATATATATATATTTTTAGCAATCTGGTAGGTTTCTCATGGTTATCAAAGTATGAAATCGAAAAACTGTTACTTGAAGATATTAATGATTTTGAGGTAAATAATAACAACTAGTTACACTAATCTTAAAAAAATTTATTATAAGTTGCTTAATTTAACTTGATGAATGAATTTATAATAATCTTTTTAGTATGATTATCTTATTACGTCCCTAAAACGACTATGTGATCATCCACTATCGAGACGTACAACAGATTTTATTACAAAATATTGTAGAACACTAAATATTCATTCTAATGACATAGTAATACCACCTGTAAGTATTTGTGCATATATATAATAATGATATATAATAATGGTGAAAATATTGTTACAATTAATGTAAAGGTTTATTGTTATATATATAAAGTTGGAACATGACAGCACAGGAAGGCCATATATCACAATCAAAAGTAAGTAAATAGATGATCTTAATGTTCACAAATAATTAGGAATAAAATCACTCATTACTAATTGCTTTCAGATTGCATGAGGAAGTCTGCAAGAGGTGAAGTGACAATTTGGGGTAATGGCTCTGGAAAGATCATCATTAATGGACGTGACATCACATACTTTGAAGAGATTCATCATCGTCAACAGGTGAGTTATTCCTTGCTCAAATCTTGGTGAGAAAAATCGGCACTAAATTCATTAAATAATATTCCAAGTTTTCATGTAAATTTTCCGAAATTGTCTATAATACATAATTTGATTGGAAATAGTTGGTATTAAAATAGAATAGTATGTATTGCATCCTAATTTGATATGCAATAGAATTTTAAAAAAATTAAACAAGTGTGACATAATAACGCTCTAGGAATTTCTGTGATAATATTTATGAAAAAATCAAAGTGTGTGAGTGTGTAAAATATTATATTTTTATTTAGTATGTGATATATTGCGCGTGAAAAATAAAAAGAGATTTATTTTATAATTTAATCTTGTATTTATATGACTATATCTTTTATCAAGATAATTTTAACTAATATAGCACAATATAATGGAAAATATAATATCTCAATTAAATTTACGATTATGTCAGCGAGATTGCTTCTCGCCTTGATGAAGTGAACTGCAATGTTTACGAAATATTTAATGTATTAAGACACAGAGATAACCCACAAACTTTTTAATCTCTTTGAAGAAAATACTCAGCTTATGTATTAAAACTTATGTATTAAAGCTTATGTCTTAATGTATTTATGTTTGCTTTGTCAATCATTTAAATGATAAGATAATCAACTGCTATCTATTGCTTTATATTTATTTTGAAGCACATTAATATAATAAAAATATTTAATTGAAAATTTAAAAAAGAATTTAATAAAAATTCTTAAATAATTAAAAAAGTTAAATGAAATTATTTGTATAAATATCGATATTATGTATAAGACCATATAACTTAAGACCATTGAATTAATGCTCCTTATAATAAATCTAATAGTAAAATTGCAAGTTGTTATAATATCATATATATTGCCGACTAATTTTTGACATTTAGATTAGAGAAATTATTTCACTTGTGTCAAATTGAGTTTATTGAATTAATCATGAGATTTAATTAAAACATTTTGAGAGTGCGTCTTGAACGTAATTGAATTTTCTCTGTTATAAAAACATTATGAAGCACATCTTTTTTTTAACTTTTACTTAAAAAATAAAATGAAATTTCAACTTTTTCAATGGCAATTTTTTTTGGCTTTCAGGCGAATTGCCATATTATTATTAATATTTTTTTTTAATCTTTAAATCGCATTGATTATGATAATGAAATTTCAACTGTTTTCTTCGCTGTAGATGCAGATATCTAAACGAGCGCAATAATGTGCCTATTCAAGAAACCGAAGAGTGTAGAAACTTATATGATACAGTATTAACAATAAGCGAAAGTTAATTTGCATTAAAAAATGTTTATTTTGAATCAGAAAAATCACGTATTTGAAGGATTGATACGGCATTGAAGAGGAAATGTATTTTTATATGACATCTTTTTGTGTGTTGGATGTTGTGAAGAACATTATGTGAAAAACATGTGCGGTGTCCTTAAAGGAAGACGACCTTTCCATGCGCATCCTTCCTGATCAACCGATCTCATAGAGTACGGTAGTACCCAACCTCTTTCGCTGTTATAACCGGTACGAATTAGCTACATGCTGCACACTCTCTCGTTCTCAGTGTGAACCGGTCTGGCGAAAGAAGGAGATGATGCGATTCGTCATTGAGCTTTATTTCGTCGTAATCGCGTAAGATACTTTTTCATTATATAAAACCATCTCCGCCGTGATCGCATACCGTTTAATATGTTTATAATAAGAACTGTTAAACTAAATCCGAGATTTGTCGCAAAAGCATTACCCAAACAATTTATTGACTATCAACAGACAGCGACTCACTTTTGATTTGATTGATATAAATCTAACACAAAGGACATCATGACATTATGTTTATCTTTGTACAATTGAAACTTCTATTTATTTTCACATTTAATTTCTATTTATATTTGTCCATTTAATTTCTATTTATTTTTATTTACGATTTTTATTTCGATTTATCATTAATAAAATTGTCTATTTTTATATAACTGATTTCTTTTCATTTATTTCTTTTATTTTTTAGTTTACATTTAATAGCGGAAACATTTAAATTTCTTAGAATTGTTTAATATATATTCAGTCGCGTCATCAAAATCTATTTTATTTTTAACTGCATAAACGAATGAAATGTTGCAGAGAAAGAAGTTTTATTGCTTCTTGCTAGATTCATAAATTTTTTTTTATCTTTGTAATAAATCGGTTGGTTAATATTGTCCCATCAATATGTGATCTGTGTGATATCAATCTAGATCTCTTTATTTGTCTCTCAGAATGGGATGTAATTACCGTCATATTCAATGAGATAGCAAACTATTCTCCATAATTACTTAACCAATTTTCCCTCGATTGACTTTTACGAGAGTCACGCAATGCATTTTGTGTTGGATTTTGTTACAATGTTAAAACGTTTGTAAAGTGTACTGTCAAACTTTAAGTTGTAATTCTATATATTGAATCAGAAAAAAGAAAAATAAAACAAAATTATATTATTTCAAAATTTACATTTCATCTCTCGCATTATGTTATTAAACATTTAAAAATTAAGAAATCATTAACAAGCACGTATTTATTGCGAATATGTTTATAATAGCGTTGTTCAATTTTTTTATATTAAAAACACGAACTTTAGGAAACATCGGATTAATTTAATCGATTGTTTTGTTTCATCTTCGATTTATAGTTTTGAAAGTTTGTAAGTGCTAAATATTATATGCTTTCACTTGTTTCAACAGAAAGAATATTTGATACTCCGAATACTTATACAGTTCTGACATTATACTTTAGACATTTTATATTTTTCTCTTTTATTATAATAAATTCATAAAACTATTAAAAATATTGTTACAAAATTTCTCCTAATAAAATAAATACAATTTCTCTATTTTGTTTTTATATATTTCGATTAAATATTAAATATTAAAACTTTTGGATAGCATTAAATAGATATATCACGTTTGTAGGTAATTGAACTTGATACGGCAACAGGTGGAGATGGTTGATAGTCTCAACAACAAATTCGTTTTCGTCAGCAAAAGAAATGGAAGAAACCGGAGAAAAAGTATCAAAAATCATTCCGACTATGTTGACACGCACGAGCACAGCCTCTTTGTTCTTAACTCGGCTAAAGACTAAACGCTCCTCACCTAAGCAAGATAACAATGAGCTCGAGAATGGTCGAGCTCAATACGAAGAGGTTCAATACGAATTGCCATCTCTACCCGATAACTCGATAAGTCCCATATTTTCCATAGAAAATTATTCCATCATCAGTGAATGTGCCTCTTCCGATGAAGTTGATCGCACTTCTCTACGTATCAATGAAGATTTCATCAAAAATATTCTCATGGAACACAAGAGGCGTATGAACTATAAATCACAAGTCTGGGAGAATCTAGAATCAGGCAAAACGGATGAGACAAATGCGGAGACGATTTTTGCGGACATCAAGTCCAATGAAATCAACATTTTATTGCTACAAGCAAGTTTTATGGGTAGTACGAATCTCATTCATTATTTGTGCAAACGCGGAGCAAATGTTAACTACACTGAGCCCGATCATGGTCTCACTCCGTTACACTTGTGCGCGTTTCGGAACTGTCTGGATGGAGTCAAATACTTGATAGAACAGGGTGCGAGCGTCGATACCAAATCGAAGCACACAGCGTTTCATTATGCCGCCTTTGGCGATGCCTTCGACGTTGCTCAGTACTTCGTGCAACAAGGTATCAGTCAATTATCTCCATATGACAATGAAGAAACAGTATTGCACGTGGCCTCACGAACTAACGCCCTGCGCGTACTTTCTTTACTGGCACCGAACAATAAGGAATTGGATCGTTTGGATCAGGACGGATACGCCGCTATTCATCACGCAGCCGACGGTGGAGACAAAGTTTGTTTGGACATACTTCTAAAAGCTGGTTGCCAAGTGGACTTATTTACTAGAAAGAACGACACCGCTCTACATTTGGCCGCGGAAGCGGGTTGCGCGGATAACTTGACTCTTTTGGTCGAAGCAAACGCTAATCTTCAACAAAAAAACCATCGAGGACACACGGCTTTGCATTTAGCTGCTCGTTCGCATTCTCTGGAATGCGTGGAGATTTTATTGCAAGGTCGCGCGGATCCCAATGTGGAGGACGACGAGGGTCGAACGCCTCTACATCTGGCTCTAGGCAAGTCTATGACGACCGACGATATCACAGAGCTCCTACTGAAATGGCGGGCGGATGTGAACAAAGCCGACAAATACGGTTATACGCCGCTACATATTGCTGCCTCAAACGAATTGTCACAATGCGTCAATTTATTGATAAAGCATGAAGCGGATCTCAGCGCTAGGACCATTGGTGGTAACAGCGCTCTATCCATCGTTCTGCGTAAAACCCCGACATCTCTGGATGTGTTCGAGCGTAGGCTGGACATGTCTCTGACTTTGAGTCGACAGGGATTCATCGCAGGCGAGCTTGAATTGCAACTGGACTTCCGTCCGTTGCTGCAGCATCGACGAAACCGGCAAATTCGCTCGCCTGAAATCGGTTATCTGAACACCTTCGTGAAGGAGGGCTACAAGGAAATCCTACAGCATCCTCTGTGCCAGTCTTTCCTCCACCTCAAGTGGCACAAGATCCGAAAATACTACGCCGCCAGATTGCTTTTCTACTTAATATACGTGTTGATTCTTACAAGTTGGGTGATAATCGCTCTCGCTCACAACTGTTACAATGAGTCAAAGAGTTACGTGCATAATCCACCATTGTGTGCAAACGCGACCGGGATCTATGGGTTTCTCTATAGACATCCTACACTGCTCGAGATTCAGTGGTACATGTTGATGGTGCTCACCATGGTCGAGACTTGTCGCAAATTCACTGTCATCCCCAGTTACCGATCCATCAGACAATTCTTCACACAGATGGAGAACTTAGTCGAGTGGTGCGTGATACTGAGTGTATTTGCCACTTCTTTCGTGTATACAGGAAAAACATATGTCTGGCAAAGTCACTTGGGCGCCTTCGCCGTGCTTTGCGGTTGGAGTAATCTGATGTTGATGATTGGGCAATTGCCGATGTTCGGTGCTTACGTCGCCATGTTCACCAGCGTGCAGGCACAAGTGTTTAAACTGCTTTTGGCCTACGCTTGTCTGTTGGTGGGCTTTACGGCAAGCTTCTGTGTGATCTTTCCACGTTCCAATTCGTTCAGTAGTCCGCATACAGGTCTCATCAAGGTTCTCGCGATGATGACTGGCGAATTAGGTTTCGATTTCTTCGTCTCATCCGATAAAGGTGGCATCTACGAAAATAATGGAGAGACTTCGTGGATTCTGCTACAGATCTCGGCTCAATTCTTTTTCGTGTTATTCCTCCTATTCGTCACCATTGTTCTGATGAATCTGTTGATTGGCATAGCCGTGCATGATATCAAGGGCCTGCAAAAGACTGCGGGTCTCGCAAAACTTGTTCGCCAAACGAAACTGATTCACGATGTGGAGATCGCGATTTTCTTGGGATTTACGCCATCGAAACGCTTCAGTAAGTGCATGCGATGGACCGCGCTGCTCCTGCCATCACCTTTACGAGCCGTTCTTACCGTTCGTCCACTAAACCCCAGAGAAAAAAGATTACCACGCGATGTTCTCTCAGCGGCCTATAAAATAGCCAAGGAAGGAGACGGACAGAACAATTTCGCCGTATCGCGCAGAAAATCTTACAGTGCGGCCTATTACACGAAAGCAGGTCTCAAAGGCGACGTGACGTATCGTCGTGGCTTCGACGAGGACACGCTGCAACACGATTACAATAAATTTAAAGACGACATCGCGGAACTCAAAGAGATCTGCGAGAAAAATCATTCTCTCCTTCGAGAGCTTATAAAAGCGCACAGTAAAATAAATAAATAAAATTGCTAATAATAAAATAATTGGAAATATCCTTGGAAAGGAACTCACAACTGTTCAAAATTTGAAATCTGATCATGGAGTAACAATAAGAGAAACTCTAAAACTTGAGATTCGTGAAACGGTGGCATTGATACATCATGAATAATTAAAATAACGAATTAATCCTTATTTCTATGCTTTGTTTTACATCTTTCAACAAGCATTTTCTAAATCTTGCTAAGATATCGTTTTATTTCTGTGATACAAATATAATTGTGTCCAATATCAGTTATATTTAATTCCATCTATTTTCATGTATGAATTTTATACAAAAAGGGCTTGCATAATTTTATGCATGTAATAAATGCTGCGTTTAAATAAGATATTTTAACATAATTGCATGAATATTCTTCCTTAGAAAAAACGCTTTATTTACTTCAATCTAAAATATATGCATACATGTTTTTTAGTCTAAACGTTTAGTATGTACTTAGTATCTAAAGTAACATAGATTTCGTGACGCGAATGCAAACATACGTATATTGATGAGACCTTAGAAAAAACAGGACAATTCGTTTATATCTCTTCTAAACATTCTTTCATTTTCTTGTACAAATTTTTTTATACAAATTTTGATAAGATATCTCGGCTTGTCAAATACAATTTGCTTTGTGACGTCACGTCTGGTTACTAATATATTTCGATATTAATCTTTTTTAATTAATTCTTAATTCTTTATTAAATAAGTTATTTTTAAGAAAAAGAATTTTGTAATCTTCTTTCGTTTTTAAAACTATTACATTATTTGTATCTGAGTATAATTATACATATTGTTGCAAAGTTTTTACCAAGATGTATTGTTAAATGTATGAATAAATATTTTTATATCAAGATAGGGAAATTTTAAAGTTGTCTCTCGCTGGTCAAATTCTTCGAAATTTTCGACGAAATCAAAGAACACACACGCGCGCGCGCGCGCGCGCGCGCGCACACACACACACACACACACACACACACACACACACATAAAACTAACATTAACAGTACGCGTAGAGTGACAATCAATACTGATTCTAATCTGCATAATTTCTCATCAGAAAGTTCAACTAACAGAAATCCGGTAACGAGTAAAATGAATATACTAGTCAGTAATATTTGTAGATCTACTTCTTGGAAGAGAATTTAATGAGCTAAAATTTTAGAGTACTTTGGACTCTGTACTTCGTTACCTCGCACACAAATTTGGGATATCTGTTGTGTTCACCTGTCCAAATAAAATCACCGCGAGGTAAAACTTTCGTGTCTTAAATTCGACTGTTCGAAAGTTACTTTTTCCTTTTTTGTTAGAGTGAATACTAGCACAAAATATTTATTTCATACGCAATGTTTTTTACTGTGTATCAACAATTTATAGCCAGCAATTCGAGAATATTTCTTGGCAAGAGATCTTGCAAATGTACTTAAAATGAATACAAAATTAAAAATTACGTAAACGATCGTGATATTCGCGATCATGTGACAGAGAAAGAAGTTTGCCTAGATATATGTAATTCAGATTCAAAAAACTATAAAAAAAAGAAAATTCGTAATATTTCGTAAAAAATAAAAAAAATTAAATAAAGAAAGAGATAATAGGCAAATGGAATTAAACGACAGGAAATATAACGAATGACAATTTATTTCTTTAATTCTACTGCATTTTTGAAACCCTAAATAAAAGATGAGTTTATAATTTAAAATTATATTTATTATAAAAATTAACATGCTTAAAAATGTAATTTTATTCCTGTAGACACACAACACAGAAGAAAATGATTTATCATTACATCTGATTAAGAACGCAAATATCTGCGTTTAACAGTATTTTTTAATGATAACACATGTAAATAATAATGTCCTAAAAACTTCGAGTGATCTTTCAATTTTTCAGCCTCATCTAGATCATGGTACGCGTGGATATACATAAAGTAGATTTCGAATTCGACCTACATCTCTTTATATTTATATATTTTTATAATGCATTTTGCCCCTCCGCTCGCAGATTATCTCTTCCCACGCAAACGGCAGAGGCGTATGCAGGATACATCATGCAGTACGTGTAGCGCGATCGTACAAATCAGTTAACCCGCTGTAATGCTCGCTGAATTATCAATCGTACACTAGTCAGTGATGAACAACTCGAGCTGGCATAATTTTTACGATTAGAAAATGCGGACGAAATCCTTCTCGGCTTGCTTTGCATTCTAGAGTCGAAACTCGGGGTTTCCTCAGTTCTTATAAATACGTGTTTCAAAAAGTGGGAGCGTTAAACGAGAAGACGAAGTGACAACTGTACGAAGTCGGTAGCGACAGGAAGAGAAGAGAGTGCGGTGTCAGTGAAAAATATAAAGTCATCATCTGTCTGTTTATATTACTGGAGATTCTTACACAAAGACGCACTTGGATATTCAATAATAATATGCATTCGTCAAATTATTAGAAATATTAATTTTGAATCTTCAGAGAAGCGTACAAAAAACAGAAGAAGCTAACATATAAGGAGCAACAATATTACTAAAATTAAAAAGCAGGAGACAAGATTGCTAACGTACGTGCAATAAATTTGAAACAATAATACAATATTTTATCAAATAAATAAAAAAGATAAATTTGACGAGAATCTTAGAAAATCTTTACTCATCTCTGTTCTCGTCTGTCAGATATATTCTGTTTAAGAAGATATCATTAATCGTAAATTGTTCGGATGAATACAAATCATGATTAAATCAGAACGACTTGGATATAAGCCACTCGGTCATGTCCGTGGCACAATGATAATAATTCTCTCTTGAAATGACCTAAATAAATCAACTAAGTGCGCGTAACGTGATCGAAGAAAAGAGAACGAGAGAGAAGGACAAGATCACGGAAAGAAAAAGACACATGGTGACGCTGCAGTAATTAAGATGCTTCACTGCGCGAATCATCGCATAACGGTACGAATACTTAGTGCTTAATTACGAAACGACATTTACATTGGAAATTTAAATATTGTACAACATAACATACTTAGTAGTTGAAATAATTCTGAAAGATAGATGAAACGACAAAAAGCGACAAGATTAGTCGGAAATTATTCAAGCGAGATAAGATTTGTAATACGCACGAGAGAATGTGGAAAACCTGAAATATTAGAAAAAATAGCAATGATGAAATCATTTGGATTGAAGATAATTCAAGGAAGATAAAATTAGACGAAGGTGATTGACTTTTGATTCGAAGAAATAATAGCGAAATTGAACAGTAAATTATTCCTAATTAAATAAGTTTCAATTCGAGCGAGTATGTGTGAGAATGATGGAGATTCATTAGAAGAGAATGCCAAAGTAAAAGATCTCGACATGAACAGTTTAAAGATACCGACTATCTTGAACGATGGTGAACATTTTTATTCCAGGAGCTTCAATAGTCATCATAAAAGCGATCCGTTGTCCGTGAGATTAGCTTCCACTTACAGATCGTTAAGATGTGCATATGCAGCAGAAGATTATTCGCAAAAAATTGCGATTGATGAAACCAAACTTGATAATGATCGAAACGAGATCGATGCTGGTGAACCACCACCGGTTGACGACTCTCTCTTTTTTGACAATCTGGAATGTTGTAAGAACCACTACGTGAACGGTGCCAAATTAAAATCGGCTATATGGTCCATCATTGACTCGACGGAGACGAGACTATTACTGCACATGGAAAAGAGTCGCGTGCTTCCGAACGCGTGCAAAAGCGAAAGATTACGGAACATCGCTTACATCTGGGCGTCTTATCGCGGTCTGTTGCATCTTCTGCCGGAACTAGAGAACGCCGGAGCGCGTTATGACTACGTCGAACCGCGGACCGGTGTAAACGCTATCCTCGCAGCTTCATTGGGTGATAAGGTCGCCTGTGTGGAGTATCTGATCGCGAAAGGCGCCGACGTAAATTATGAGAGCCTCATTACCTGTTATACGCCACTTCATTTCGCGGCACTCGGTAACAGCTGGCACGCCGCAACTACATTACTGGATCACGGTGCCAAGCTCAATTATGCCTGTCAAGAAGTGATCGAGCCAATTCTGCATAGTGCCGTTCGCGCGAAGGCGGTGGAGATAGTGAAGCTGCTGCTCGAACGCGGTGCCAGTGTCGTCGAGAAGAATCATCTGGGCCAGACGCCGTTGCACGTAGCCTGTTTCGTGCAATCGATACCATGCGTTGAACTGCTATCAACTAGTGCGCCCAATGTGAATGCTGTGGATAGAGAGCACAGGACACCTCTGCACTTCGCTGTGATGAGCACAGACTCGTCTGCCGAGTTGGTACAGTTGTTGTTGAAACGCGGCGCTATGGTGAACGCGATTGACCGGACAGGCTTTACGCCTCTTCATATTGCCGCGTTGAATGAACAGTCTCGGTGCGTAGATGCGCTTATTTGGGCGGGCGCCGACATCAGTGCGACCACGTGTACTGGATTATCCGCTCTGAATATTATATTGAAAAAAATTCCCGCGTCCCTGCATGTATTCCGACAACGGTTGGACGCTTCCATCAGATTGACCCGACCGGTATCATATAATCGCGAGTTCGAGATGCGACTACACTTTGACATTCTCTTTCCTAGCGGTAATCAATGCGAGACCAGCTTCATAAACACTTTCGTACAAGAACATCGAAAAGACCTGTTGTCGCATCCGCTGGTTATGGCCTTTCTACATCTCAAGTGGGAGAAAATTCGCAAGCTTTATTTGTTGAGGATACTTTTGTACGCTATGACAGTGATATGCATGACTACTTACGTACTGACCGCATTAGCGTATAAATGTTATAATCAAAACGAAGCCAACAGCTCGAAGATCTGTGGTAATAAACGAGCGTCTGGTTTTCTCTTCCGAAGACCAATCATCGAGATCGAATGGTATCTCGCATTAGTTCTGACATGCATCACCATACCGAGAAAGATATTTGGCTTCATGGTCTACAAATCGGCATTACAGTACTTTTCTAGTATCGACAATGTGCTAGACGGCGTGGTAATCGTGAGTGTATTCGTTATATCTTTCGTGTACACCGGGCGTACCTACGACTGGCAGAATTACGTCGGTGCGTTTGCCATTCTTTGCGCCTGGACCAATCTGATGCTGATGGTGGGTCAATTACCAGCCTTTGGCACCTATGTTGCCATGTTCACGCACATCCAGTTCGAATTCGCCAAGCTTCTGCTAGCGTATTCGGGCCTGCTGATAGGCTTCACCATCAGCTTCTGCGTGATATTCGCCGGCGAACCCGCATTCGGCAATCCTTTCACTGGGCTGATCAAAGTCCTGGCGATGATGGCCGGTGAATTGGATTTCGAAGGACTCATTAGTCAGATGGATGATGAATCGGGTGGTTCCTTCGTCATTTATCATCCTCTGGCGGTGTGTTCGCAAATCCTCTTCACGCTATTCATAGTATTCGTCACTGTGATTCTGATGAATTTGCTGGTCGGTATTGCTGTACATGATATACAAGGTCTTAGAAACCATGCGGGGCTCACGAAGTTAGTAAGACAGACGAAAATGATCCTTTTTACGGAAATGGTGCTGCATAACACTACAATTCCATACGCCTTCCGGAAGTGGATGTCGGATCACAAGATCGACGTCGAAAATAGGAAACGGGTTCTTGTAGTAAAACCGCTTAATCCTCTCGAAAAGCGATTGCCTAAAGATATAATGAAAGCTGCTTATGAGATAGCACAGAAGAATATTCCTTCATCTATGAATGATGACATCAATTTCAATGATCATGCTGTTTGGTTGAAACAGAATGAATTCTCCGATGTTGCTTTACAAATGACGTTCGAGAAACTAATCACTATGATGAAAGTTAACGAAGATGCTATAAAATTGCTAAGAGTACAGTTGTTAGAAATGAACAAGATGCTGAAAAACGTCGCAACAACATTGGTGAAAGAAGAACATACTTCGTTATGATTTGGATGATTCAATATCGGTACGATCCGATTAGCATTTCTATGAACAATTCGCATTCGTGATTCATATGTATATTCTTTTCCATTGTAAATATATTTCTAGAAGTAAAAGATAATTGCGCAAGTTTATTATTTCTGATAACTTTCTATCGATAAAGGAATAATCGTAATTTTTTCCATTTTATTTCATCAAGAAAGTAACTTCCCAAAGAAGTCTCAGAATTTAATTCTAAATCGGCTTTTCTCCTCCTTAGCAATTGCTTATTAAAATGTTACTTTAAAAGTCACGAAATTATATCTTATGCTTCTTGCATATTTTATCTGTTGCAGATTATATTTCCATTACTTTTTACAAATATGACTGATAAAGTAGATATTGAAGCCACAATTAATGGTGGAGGGCCTACTGGTCAGTCAGGTGCTATACGTTGGGGTATCGCATGGGGCTTACGTAGTTTTGTTGACAAACCAATGATCGAAAAAATGCGAGTTGGTAAGGAATAATCGATTTGACAAAATGTATACGATATATAAGATAAAGTTACTGAAATCGCACTGGCTTTTAAATCGCACCACCTCACTTAAAAATTCAGCTATTGTACTTATACATTTAGTATAATGAAATATCATAACACTACTATGTAGTAGTAACCTTAGATTAAATAATAATAATAATAATAAATAATCCCACACAAAAAGTGTACAAGTACAGTGATTAAAAATTATTAGGTGATATGCAATTTAAGAGCCGGTGCGATTTCAGCAACTTTCCCTTACATTTGTTTGCAGTCGCGATAAAACTTCGTAACATGAATTAAATATATGATAGATAATTACATATAAAATACATATAAAAAAATTACTGTTATTTTCAAACAGCTGGACTTCTAACAAGGGATTGGAGAATACACGAGAGAAAGAAATGGGGTCAAGAAGGCGCTAGAAGAAAGTTCGCCTGGAACAAACGTTAATTCTGCTTATTATCATGTAATTTTCATAAAATTATATGAAACTATAGACAAGTATCTCATTAATAAAATTTGTTCAAGAAAATAAAGCTAGCTATTTAATATTGAATAAAAAAAAATAGATGCATACATTTTTCTGATCAAAATCTCAAGATTGGCAGGTCAATATGGTATAGTTTCGAATCTCTTTTAGGATAGCCACTTGTCTTCACATCTCTTCCAGAGGTATTAGACCAAGTAATTTCATACCTTGTGCGAGAACGTTCCTAGCAACGTGAAAGAGTAGCAACCTCTGACTAGCAACATTAGGCAATTCATTCTTCACTTTCAATGAATTGAAAGCTTTATTAATTGTATTACTAAAAAAGAAAGAGAATTTGCATATATTTCAGTTAGATAAAAAAATGTTTGAGTCTTAAAGTTTGTATCTTATACCTTAGATTGAAAAGATATGCCGTTAATATGCAGGGTTCTATTTCTTCATATGATCTCAGCACTACTTCTTCAAACTTAGCAATTAATATGATTAAATCATCAACGATTTCTTCTTGTAATAGACTTGGCTCACATTCCGAAGTTAGGATAATGCCACAATTGCGCTCCAAGCTAACGAGTCGACAATGCGTATATTGTAACTTCACGCCAGTGTCCCCTTTTAACTGACCTTACAAAAAAAATTAGGAAAAATAATTTAATACACATGTAAAATTAAATAATTTTCCCACGATGTAGATTGCTTACATCAAATGCTGCGTTCCAATCGAACGTATAATCTCGTTCTCGTTTTCTCTTTAAGTCATTAACTATCATTGCAGAAATGCCTAATATATCCGAGCTGTTATCAGCCGAATTTAAACGAACTTTAGTGGCTAAAACAATTTTTCCATTATTATTAGTCCTATAAAACATTAGACGTTACATAATTAATATTAAAATTGACATACTGTGCGAGTCAATTTGTCTCTGCTTTACGATATCTCTGGCAGTATCTAAAATATCTTCTAAAAATACAATATTTCCCTTTCTTGTACGCATACCGTGTAATCGGCCAAACTTCACATGTTTCAGTCTTTCAGCCCATGACATTTGCATTTGTTTCAATATTTCTAACAAATTTGAGAAGTGACTGGCTTGTGTATTATCCACCACATAATACATATGGTCAAAGTCATTCTTTTCAAATCTATCGATAGCTGCAGCAATATCTCTAGCTATGTATAAAGTGGAGCCATCGCTCTTGATTATAGGAACGCTTTTCTCATTGTCCAGATTCACAACTTTTCTATTCTTTTCATCCGTTATTAATAATTGCATTTTCTCCATCAATGTAATTATTTTCTCAATATTTTTAGCATTGTACATAGATTCCCAGTGATATTCATCGAACGTAATACCGATTCTGCTATAAACTCTTTTTAATTCCTCAACAGTATATTGTTTGAATACTTCCCACTGTTCATGTGCGACTCCTACACCATTTTCTAAATTATTAAATATTTTTCTCGCACGATCCAATATCGAGGAATCTGTCTCAGCCAATTTGTTGGCATTAACGTATGCTGTGTACAAGACTTTTATAGGATTGCTTTTTATTTCATCCTCACTAATATCTGTCATATTGATTCCTAATTGAAGTAATCCATATTGTGTACCCCAGTCACCCAAATAATTTATTTTCTTCACTTTATTTTTAACAAAACTATTGATATTAGCAACATAATTTCCTATTATTGTAGATCTCAAATGTCCTACATGAAAAGGTTTTGCAATATTGGGTGAACTAAACTCCACTATTATATTTTTCTTATTATTCATGAAAATTGGAGCAGACACTGTTGAACAATTTTGTTCCAAAACTTCTTTAACGCATCTATCTCTGGAAACATTGAAAGAGATTGTATTGTTCTCTATATCAATGTTGTCGAAGATACTATTTGGATCATTATTTATAATATTCTGTACTTCGTTCTGTATGTTATATTGCCTAGTTTTCAATGGAAGTAGAAAAGAGTAAATTCCTTCTGTTTTATGTGTTTTTAAATGCAAATAAGATGCAATACTGGATATGTTTATATTGTTTTGTAAGGACTCTGTAATCTGAAAGCAAAAATATGATTAAGTGAATAATAATAATAGATAAAGTCCAAATTCCAATTGTGAACATTTTATTATTGAAGAAAAAAATACCTTTTTAAAAATTGCAGTTTTCACACTATTACTCATAATGTTTGATTATTTAATATTTTATATTAATGTGAACGATTATGTTGATAAAAGTTGCAAAACTAGTGAGACAGGTTATGAAGGAACGATTTTATACAAAATACAAAATACTGACAAAATATCAATTGTCATAACGTTATCAATTCAACATTTCATACAAGCAATGTCGACTAACAAAATTAAGAATTTTCTTAATTAGAATCAAGTTAGAATTGATAATTGCATTAAATGTTGCTGAATATAGGAAGTAAACTGCTCCAAAATATTACTGACAGATGTCGCTAATATAACTAGAAGTACAACTAAAATTTTTAGAACGAAAAGTTGGCAATATATAATAATTTTAAAATCTAGTGTACACAAATTGACATAAAAAGAATAAAATACATATAGAATAAGAGACATCAACAAAATTACTCAAAATGTACAACAAAATAAAACATAAAAAACAAATAAAATACAATCGTTTATAGATAAAACTAGCATTAATTAATATAAGCATGTAAAGGTAAAATAAAACTCTGAGTTATAAATATTTTATTTAAGAAATATATATTAATTATCTAATAATAAAGCTCCAATTTCTTGAAATTATATTAACAATTTTATTTTCTAAAATACTATAATCCTTGCAAGTAAATTTATTAGGCGAGGATACAGTTCCTAGCAATCATTGTCTTAAATTAAAGAATTATTATTTATTTGTATCACTTGGAGTATCACTTATTCTTTTATATATATGTATATATACAACTTTAAAAAAAATTAATTTATTAACATAATGTTGATTACATTTCCATGTATGTACTGTTATCACATAAGCAATAACATATATTAATTAAAATTATTTTATTTGTTCATAATTTAAATAAATACATGTTTATGTATATATGATGATAATGATTAATATATTGATAATATATATTAATCATCTTAAAATATAATAAGAATGTGTTTATTATATATATATTTATTTTCACGCTGTAGAAACGTTATAACTACAAATCTCAAATCTATATTATGTCAATAATTCGTACAAATACATGTAAGGTACTAATGAATTCAAGGAATGAATTATTCTAGTATACTATTATATAAAAAATAATACAAAAAAATATCATGTGCAGACATATAATACACTCGTTTCGAATATCTTAAACTTCATGATCGATTAAATATGCATCCTTTCTGAAAGAGTAACGCGGTGGATTGTGGCAAGGTAGCAGCCAAAATATTGGATGGCTCTTCCCACATACTTGAGACAAAAGCGTAAATGTTCGTGGTGTATTCTTATTATGATAACGTTGTTGTATACCTTGCACACGCTCCACAGCAGTTTCATCGCCTAGGATCGCTTGAAACTGATCAACTAGAATTGCTATGACAAACATACCAAATAACGCCGACTCCAAAACTAATATCACACAATGTAAACTGCAACATATCAGTGTCAACATTAATATTTTCAAGCTATCATAAATTTTCTATAAGAATGCAAATACATACATGCGATTTTGTTTAACTGCAATATCGTTATTGCACTGTGGGCAGTCGTAGAGCCAGGACGTAATGACTAAAATAATAGCATAGACAGCTAATGCACCAACATACACCAGAAACTGTATGAAGTACTTTTGATTCCTTTCGCCGACGCAGTTATTGATCCTTAAACATTTAATTGCGAATCTTTAATAAATTCAAAACGAATGTTAATCACTTGAATAATGAGACCAATTAACAAAATTAATTATTACATTAATATTTACACGCTATTATTTTCTATATCACAGCTCATAGTTACCATGGACAATGATGATCCATTCTTCTGATACAACGTTTACAAATTCTGCAATGGTGCGCTCTTGGTGGTCTATACGTTTCGCATCTGGTGCACACTGTCCAGTCGTCCTTCTCGTCACCCTCGTGATCGTCGCTTCCCCCAGAGACATGAATATCGGAAAAGTCCATTCTACTTTGTGGTAACGGTACTATGCCTGGATCGCTGCAGACGGCTTTTAAATGTGCCATCATCAGAAGAAGCACAACAGTGTTAAACGCTATTATATGGAAGGGACACCATAAGCTAAGGGAACAAGAAAACAACGTTGCTAAAAGTACTTCTCTTGGGAATTTGTAAATAAATTAAAAAAAGGCTATATATATATAAAGAAAACAGAAACGTGCGATGTAAAATATGAAAAATTCAACAAGATCTGAATGTTTGTAAAATTCTTGTCGACGAACGTTCGTTATGCGAACCTGTCTTGCATAGTGTGCAACACGACCCATCGTACCACAACGTAATCAGCGTAGAATATCGCCACATAGGTGACGATAATGCATACGATGCCACAGGGATCTCTGACAAACATTTTTCGTTTTCGCTAATGGCACGCGGCGATTAATATCGCAGTTCCTCATCACTATGCGCACAAGTGTCATGTCATCTGCTTTCGGGAGGACCGCATTATTAATCGTCCGGAGTCGATCCAGTCACCAGCTATCCGTCGCGATGCCGATCGACGGGCTAACGCATAATCTGTGCGAAACCGTCGTGTCGACTCGGTACGACGAGTCTGACGGAAAGCGTGGTACGGAAGCTTGCCTCTAGCTATTTAGAGGGAAATGAAGTTGGGAGGTGGAGGCTCCAATCTGTCAAACGACCGCGGCATCGCGACAGCGAATGCATGGAGTCCGATACGGGCTTTAATCTTCTTTGCGCGGTCTACGACACGAGCTTAACGACGCATTTCCGAAGTCCCAAAAATTTCCCCAGTCGACAATCGTGTGACGTAGCGCCTGGGTATGTGCGCTCCCATTGGAAAGCATCCTACGTGCGCATTCGCAGCGTTCGATCGTGTGACAACGTGATCACGTGACAATTCGCGACCGCGTCATTGGTTATCCCGTCGTGACGTAAACCTGTCGTACTCTCCAGATCGCGGTGGTGACTTTCGGTCGTCCGACGGCCCTCCGTCTCATTTCACTTTGCGTTACCGGTAAGGAGAGTCGTGAGTCTCGCGGTAATGGGGCGATAATTCCGCTCCGCGTTAATTTAATTAGATCTCGTGGCCCGAAGTGCGCCGCTCGCTCCTCGTAACCGACGTTGTACTGTTTCAGGCAAATCACCGTTAAACTGGCTACGTAATACGCGTTTATTACTTGGCCGGATTGCTTTATTACGGTAGAGTAAGTAGCAACTTCGAACTCTGCTGCCCGTATTGTGTGCGGAAAAGCGTGCGTGCGTGCGTGCCTTCTTTCCTTTCTTGTCACATTTCCCGGCGCCGCATGGATCGTTCACTCGCCCTCGCGTCCGTTTTCGCTCCGTCCCGTCGTTTCTCGCCGTCCGTCCGTCCGTCTCTCGCATTTCCTCCCGCGATCGTTCCTTCTCAACGTGACAACGTGCAGATGTTGGCCCCCGACGCGAGAGGTTAGCGATCTCGTGACGTGTCAAGTTAACGCTCCATTCCATATGGTGGTCACTGTCTCAGCCATTGGTCATTGACGTGCACTTGGCGTGCATCTGTTTGTCGATCCCTGATCGTGACGCTCCCCCGAGCCGCGAAATTCTGTCGGCTTTGGAAAAGAATTCCGTCCCTGCGACTACGCGCACCTCGCGCGGCATGAATCGCGCGCGTTATCCGTCATTTTCGCGAAATCCGGGTCTGCTTCGAAAGAATTCGTACAGCGACGAGAGAGTCGAATGCAAGAGAAAAAAAAATGTTGCGAAATCCTATCGCGATTCGATCGGTCTCGGTGCGAAAATGCCCGGGCACAAATCTCGCGATTATTCGGGTTACCCGGGAGAAAATTTATCGTCGATATGACTATCGATGTCTCGTCAGTAATAATTTATCTTTTTCGCATAAAATTAAGACTTTAATGAAATATTGTGCGCAACAAGCAATAATAATGGAATTTAAATAAAATAAAATAATTTTTATGCGACTGCATGCGTGCATTTACATGTATAATGTATGTATGTATGTATGTATACAGAAAGAGTGTTAAAATATAAATATGAGTTTTGCTATATTTATATTTCGCTTATTAATCTTTGTATTATTATTAACATCTTTGTATTATTGACATTACCATGTGAATTGTTTGTATTAATAATTACGAAGAAATTATTGTATATTTGTACTTTATATGTATATTGTATATTTATAAAAATACTGTCAAAAAGATAGAATATTTTTTATCTATATTGTAGTGCTACTGTAAGGACTTGGCACGAAACAGGACATCCGAAAAATGCAGCAGCAATCAGTAATGGAAGAGGGAACGGCCTACGAGCCACCTACTTACGACGAGACATTCCCAGTCCTCCCCGAATCATCTAGCTCCAACTCTGGACAGTTAAACATATTTTCTATAAACAACAACTTACAACTTGGTCGTATTACTATTACACAGGTAAAAATTTATAATTTCTAATTTTTTGCAAGACTTTAATTTATAGATATATATATTTTTATCTTTCTTTTATTTGTATAATTAAAAATATACACATGGATTTGTAGCTTTATTACGACAAAATATTAGAAGTGTATTTTACTACGCGCTATGAAAAACTACTCTAAGAATACTTATTTGTTTACACATCTTTCTATTTTCATGTAGATGTTTCGTGTACCAGGAGAAGAGCGCAAGTTTGATCATAGTGATAAATTTGGTGAACGTGAATCTATTCGTACATGTAAAACTATTATGAAAGAAACAAACACTATTATCGAAATTGCATCATCTAAAGATCAGTCTCTAACGTTTCTTATAACTGGAAAACAAAATCAGGTTTTGGAAGCAAAACGGCGCATTTTGACAACATTTCAAACTCAGGTAATCCTTTATTAAAAGAGATACATTATGTATAAACCAACAACTTATTAATTTATATTTTATATTTATATATATTTTTTATTTTTATGAAATATAGAATATTTTTAATATTCAAAGTTTTTTTTAATTATATTCTTGCATTCCAAAACAAATTACTCTGTATTTCCACCAATTTTTTGTAGGCAAGTAAGCAGATTAGTATTCCTAAGGATCATCATCGTTGGATTCTTGGAAAGCAAGGACAGAGACTAAAAGATCTAGAGCAGAGAACTGCTACAAAAATTAATGTACCTGGTGTGCAAGATCAATCAGATATAATAACAATTACAGGAACAAAAGAAGGTATTGAAAAGGCTGAACACGAAATTAGAGTTATTTCTGATGAACAGGTAATTTTAAAAATAACACAATACAGTTCTATCTTTAATTGTACTTGTTGATAACGATAAGATAATGCATTTGTACAGTATAACATACAAACTTATAACAAACTTATACATACATATTTATAATATTTTGTCATAAATGTTGCAGTCCAGGAAAGCTTTTGAAAGGATAACTGTGCCAAAAATATATCATCCGTTTATATATGGTGCACATAATGAAAATCTCAATGCTATGATGGCAGAAACTGGTGCTCGTATCAATATTCCTCCTGCATCGGTACAGCAGGATGAAATAACTATAGCTGGTGAAAAAGAAGGAGTTTTAGCTGCAAAACAAAAGATTGAGAGTATTTACAAAGATATGGTAAGTTAATAAAACTATTTTATATAATTTTATTAGCATACGTAATACATAAATTTTTAATCTAGGCAAAAAGATGTACTACAGTATCTGTAGAGGTTCCCAAATCTCAGCATAAGTATGTAATTGGGCCCCGTGGTAGCACCATAGCAGAAATATTACAAACAACTGGAGTGAGCGTAGAAATGCCTGCACCTGATTCGGCAACTGGTACTATAACTCTTAGAGGGCCTCAAGAGAAGCTTGGTCAAGGTAAGTAATTTAAAAATTAAATGTTACTAATTATATTCTTTAAGTACTGTATTTTTAAGTAAAATAAAATTTATTTATACCCTCATGTATATATAGCACTTAACAAGGTATACGAAAAAGCAAACAGTGTTCGTACTGCTGTGGTGGAAGCTCCGGTATGGATACATAAATACATCATTGGACGCAAAGGTGTAAATATCAAGAAAATTACTCAAGAAATGCCAAAAGTAAATGTAGAATTTACGGGAAAAGAAGATAAAATCAAGATAGAAGGTCCACCTGAGGAAGTAGAAAAAGCACAAAATGAGTTACAGATTATGGCCAACGATCTTATAGCAAAACTTACTTTTGCAGAATTAAATGTTGATCCTAGATTTTACAAGCATATCATTGGGAAGAATGGTTGTAATGGTGAGCAATTTAATATCATTTGCAATTTTTAATGATCATAATTGTGATCTACCTTGTAATTATTTCTCTCTTGTAAGAGAATGTTTGAGTTTACATTAAATTTATTCTGTTTTTATTAAAGTGAATCGTGTTAAGGAAGGAACAGGTGTAGTGATTAGTATTTCTGAAAATGATGGCAATAACGTTATTCGTATTGAAGGTAATCTTGCTGGGGTATTAAAAGCTCAAACGGTATGTATTATATTTTTATTTAGTAGCAAGTATCATTAAATTATTGAGAAAAAACATTGTAATATTTTTATTTTATAAATAACAGGAACTTGTAGAAATGGTGAAAAAATTAGAAAATGAAAAAGAGAAGGATGTGATTATAGATCACAGATATTATCGTAACATAATTGGTAATAAAGGAGATAACATCAAAGAAATTAGAGATAAATTTAATCAAGTACAAATTACTATACCTGGACCAGGTAAACAACATTTATTGTTTTATATTACTTTGCAATATCACAATAAAGTATTTGTATCATTACAACATTTTTTATCAACTAATCAATTTTTAGGTGAAAAAGGAGATATAGTGAAAATTAGAGGTCCTAAAGAAGATGTTGATAAGTGCCATAAACATCTAATGAAATTGGTGAAAGAACTAAACGAAAGCAATCATGTATTGGAAGTACCTATTTTTAAACAATTTCATAAGTTTGTTATTGGAAAAGGTGGTGTTAATATCCGTAAGGTTTGTATTAGATTTAATTATTTATAATGCGGTTTTTTTATTTCTCTCTACTGGCATTTACATATGAATTATATGATACAGATTAGGGAAGAGACACAAACAAAAATCGATTTGCCCGCAGAAGGGGAAAAAAGCGATGTTATAACCATTACTGGAAAAAAGGAAAATGTGGAAAAAGCTAAAGAAATGATACAAAAAATTCAAAATGAATTGGTAATTCTAATGTTCTATATACAATAAGTATAAATAATCAAGAGATATCTGAGACTATACAAAATATTTATTGCACTAGGCTAACATCGTCACCGAAGAGATTACTATTCCACCAAAGTTTTACAATTCTCTTATTGGTACCGGAGGTAAACTGATACATTCTATTATGGAAGATTGCGGAGGCGTCACAATCAAATTCCCTACGGCAGAAAGTAAAAGTGATAAGGTAAAAGAGAGAAAAAATCCATTTTTTCCAGTCGAATTTGAAATTGTTATCGATAAATATATATGCACATATGTATACGTAGGTCAGTATCAGAGGTCCAAAAGACGATGTGGAGAAAGCAAAAGCGCAGCTTTTAGAACTAAGCAATGAAAAGCAATTATCTAGTTTTTCGGCTGAAGTGCGTGCCAAAGTTCAACATCATAAATTCCTCATTGGAAAGAATGGTGCCAACATCAAGAAGGTAAAGTGCACGAATGCAATGTATATTGTATTTTTAGATAGTGTTCAGAAGTAAATTTTTATGTAATTCTTTTGTTTAGATAAGAGAATCCACAGGTGCACGAATTATGTTCCCGACGGAGGAAGATCAAGATAAAGAAGTGATTACAATTATGGGCAAGAAAGAAGCAGTTGAGAAGGCTAAAGCCGATTTAGAAGCTACGATTAAAGAGATTGTACGAGAATTGTTATTTTCGAGTAATCCATAGTATACGTGGATATATCTCTGAAATCTTTTTTAACATATTTTCAGGACAATATTATCGAAGGTGAAATTCGTATCGATCCTAAGCATCATAGACATTTCGTAGCGCGAAGAGGCGGTGTGCTGCACCGAATTGCCGATGAATGTGGCGGTGTGCAAATTTCATTCCCGCGAGCAGGCGTCGATAGTGATCGCGTTAGTCTGAAAGGCTCGCATGAATGCATAGAAGCGGCAAAACAACGAATGCGAGAAATCGTTCAGGAATTAGTAAGTTTGTTGAACAAGCGCTGAATGCAATCGTATATTATATGCTCATCGTTGTTTTTTCAATTTAGGAATCTATGGTAACGGTAGAATGCGTAATACCTCAAAGACATCACCGTACGGTGATGGGTGCAAAAGGTCGCAAAGTTCAAAACATAACATCCGAATATGACGTGCAAATTAAATTCCCCGATCGCGATGTGTATGGTTAGTACAGTTTTTATTGTCTCTTATATGTACATTAATTTACCACGAATTATTTTATCGAATCCATAAAAACTTTGATTTTGCATATTATTCTAGATGAGCATAAGACACCGGAACAAGTTAACGGAGAAAATGGAGAAGGCGGGGAAACGATTCCAGCTTGCGATATAATTCGTATTACCGGTCAACCTGAGAACGTTGCTGCCGCTAAACAAGCTTTACTCGATCTCGTCCCTATTACGATTCAAGTTAGTTCATATTTTTGTACCGATCTGTTCTCACAATTATAAAACTAATTTTAAGCAAAACTTTTCTCTTGCATTTAGGTTGATGTACCATTTGATTTTCATCGTTCGATAATTGGTCAAAAGGGTAAAGATGTGCGTGAATTAATGAATACATATGACGTACACATCATGCTTTCTCCAGCGGAGGAAAAACTGGATTATATCAAAGTAATTTTTTTATTATATATTGACTACTGGAGTTAAATATTTATCTTATATACTTATCTCTTATTTATTTCTTAGATCTCTGGAACACCGTCCTGCGTTCAAAGTGCCAAGGAAGCTATCCTTGAAAAATGCGAAGCTTTGAAGAGCGAACGAGAAGATCGAGTATTAAAATCTTTTGAATTAAAGGCAAGTTCATTACATGATTAATTTTCCAATAATTTAAAGTTTAATAAAAGATGTGTAGTCGAATATTTTCTAAAGAAAAATAACAAGCAAATGTTATATCGTGTAATATGTGTATGAAGTACATAAATAATTTATTCATTTAGCTTGAAGTTGATCCAGAATATCATCCAAAAATTATTGGACGAAAAGGAATGGTGATTAGTAAAATACGTAGTGATCATGACGTTCAAATTAACTTCCCGCGCAAGGATGAAGAAGAACATATTATTACAATAACGGGATATGAGAAGAATGCATACAGTGCGCGAGATGATATCATGAAGATAGTCAACGAATTGGTGAGTCAGTTTTATAGAATTTTTTTTCTTTGCTTTAATGAGTATCCATTCAAACAACGTACCATACATACCACCATATTGAACCACATTGAAACAAAATACCATAGTTCATTTTTTCGTTCTTCGTATTTTCGTCCTCCAAGGAATAATCTAACTTAATAGAACAGTTTTTTTATGGAAATACTTTATTATTAAGGGTTATATTTAATACAGTTTATTATTTTCTCTCGTTCATTTTAGAAAGGTTTGACGAAAGAGGAAGTGCAGATAAACGCTGCAGTTCATTCGCGTTTGATCGGTACGAAAGGTCGCAATATTCGTAAAATAATGGATGAATTTAAAGTTGACATAAAGTTTCCAAGGAAAACCGATGCTGATCCCAATATCGTAACGATTGTGGGAGCGGAAGAAAATGTAGCCGATGCGAAGGAACGTTTGCTGAATCTAGAGGAGGAATACGTAAGTGACGTCCGCTTAAAACCATTTATAATATAAGTAGAAATCATATTTTACAATTATAATCGATAAAAAAATTATAATGGCAGATGCAAGATGTGATAGAGAATCAATATCGTGAAAGTTTGCGTTCACCTCAACGTGATGATAGCAACATCGGTGGCAGTGAGAATGATACTGGCTTCATCGTGAAAGGAGGACCGTGGGAACAGCAACAGCAGCCGCAGAGCGCACCGAATACAGCCAGCGTGGAAGAATTTCCACAGTTTGCTGGTTATTCTCATGTACCCGTTGCAACTCCGGACGGTCCGTGGGGAATTAAGCGTTAAGATATAAATTCACATTACAAAAAAAAAAAAAAATTGATGGAACCTAATAAGCTAATGATATAAGGTAACTTTCCTCTGACAAACGGTATATAAAACACTACATATGAGCGTACGCATGTATGTACACATAACACACATATACACTCACAAACACGAAATATACATGATACACGCATATGCACTTGTGTTGGGTGGTTCCCTGTTCCATTACTGACGTTGTTGCTGCATACGACCTGGCCATTCTATTGGACTCTGACACTGGTTTACTACACACAACGTTCGACGACGATGTTTATATTTACAATTCATAATACCGATGTCCTATGTATCTGTAACTGTAATGCATGTTGTCCTGAGTCCGTCGCCATGTCACTCGGTCCAGTCGGACGTACACATGTATGTCATGCACGATTTAATCTCGTGGCTTTCATTTTTAATATGATATGCTTTCCAGGTACAGATATGTTGTACTTAAGACTGTGGCTTCGTGGGAAATAATCGAGTCAATGTTCTGCGGAAAAGAACTGAGTCCATAGAAATTGCAAAATAGTACTATTCTATTTTCTACAGAAATGCAAATTGTTTGTGAATACAATTTGTATTCTACGATTAAAAAACAAATTTTTGTGTACATTAGTTTTCTCCCGCAGAAACTGGCCGATTTATTCGTGTATTATATTATTTTCACAGATAATCTTTGTACTGCGTATAGACTGTTAAGTCTTACGTTTTTCGTTGATCTTAGCATAATAATTTTGTTAATTTATTTATATCTTTTTTGTACATATATCACATTTTCTCGTTGTTTTGTGCCACTTAAGTGAAGTGATTTCTAAACTACATCACGATTGTTGAAATTTGTATTGTAAAATTTTCACGAATCAAAAAAGAGAAAACGTAGGGGCTTTCTAAGGAAAAGTTTGTTCCTTAGGGATTACGCAATTTTTTATTACATTAATTAGTTACTATCAACTCGACTTATGTCTCCGTGATTTTATGAGAGATTTTATGTCGATGCATTGAACACATACTTATCAATATTTATAAGATTCAAATAACAAGCTTTATAATCGGAGATTAAGAAATCAGTATAATCTTCGTGGATAAAATTTTTGATGTTCTATAGAAACAGGAAAATGTTTATGCCATTTGTCGTTTTTGCATTGTTCTCAGTAAATAGAGATCATTTTCTTGTATCTGTAACATCAAAAGATGAATTATACTATTTTTAATCGTTGTAAGCAATCAATGTTATATGTTCAAGGAACACGATATTTAGAAGGCCTTGATCCTGCGCCGCTACTCATTAATTAAGACACACGTGAAATCGGCACTCTGCAGAGAATGGTCAAACAAATTAAATTTGTTAAATGATGTTACGAATAGTGAACGATACACGAATTCCTTTCGATAGCCGGCTTTATTTATTTGTTCTACTTTACCATTTTGTACATCGTTTGATGTGCAAGTCTTTGCATTCTACTATTTATGAGGCCAACTAGCTAAGAAAAGGATATTCAGTTCAAGTGCCTTGTCTATTTTCTTCGAGACAGCTCATTTCAATTGTTGGAGGAATGTGAATAATAGATTATACATATAAATAAAAAATACAATATATACATATATTGTATTTAGCCGGGATATCTGAAAATCACTGGATGATACTCACTTCGAGATTTGCTCATTAATTCAATGTATAGCACATAGTTAATAGTTTCGAATTAAGATTCTTTTACAAACTATTTTACATTTTTCAAATCTCATTTGCGAAAAATCACATTTTTAATGGCTCATCATTTTGAAATTATCGATATTTCCGATAAATAAAATATTAATGTATTTTATTTATCTGTAAAGTATCATCTGGTGGTTTTAGGACAGCCTGTATATATACACATCACATGTAAACACGTATATGGATATTGATAATAATTATTCTATACAATATGTAATATGTAATAGAAGAGAAAGAAAAAGGTAATAGGTACAATGTCGGTACATTGATACACTACTATTATGTGAATGAAATGATAGGAATATTATCATGTATACAGAAATTCACTTATATTTTTTAGATTTACAGTAATTTTTATAAATCTACTTGGTACGGCGACCTATGTGTCATCTCCAATGCATGATAAATATAAGGAAAAGCCAGAATTAGTAAATTTTAATATGCTTAGTTTTGGCTAAGAATTTCATAGATATGCTGTGCATGAATATAATTTTCTAATGAGTTATAATAAAATATATTGTAATTATATGAAACAATATTCTCTGTACACATAAGTAAATAACGTTATAACACATGGATTATATTGTAACAATATACTACATTTATTGATCTATTTATCCGTTTCTTGTGTGAATACATTCTTTTCCGTCCTTTCGATCTTAGTTTCAAATAAAGTGAATCACAAAATTGTAAACATATTTATATAATAAAATTGTTCTTAATTATGAAATATATGTCAGAATTAACTAAAAGTACTGATAAATAATTTCAATGGAGTACTCAAAAATTGTCATCTATTGAAACATTATAATTCGTAAACAAAGTATTTTCAATACTACGTAATTGTTTCACGAATCCGTCATTAGGCCTGATACAACATCTCACTTTTTTCACTGTATTGTAAGCTTCGTCGTATGACAATTTCATAATAATCATTAAATAAGCAATAACAATACTGGGAGAACGAGAAACTCCGGCGTTACAATGTACGAGAATATTTTCCTTACGATTCGCGTGTATGATGTTTACACATTTTTTTATCGATGGCAATATATTCGATTCCGGCAAGTCTAACAAATCACAAGTGTGATATTGAATGTCATCATATTTCTCAGAAATATTGATACCTATACTCAAAACATGTCGTATTTCGTATTTTTTTAATATATCATTGCAAACCACTGGATCTTGAGAGCTGAGATACAATCCTGGTATTATACTGGCGACATGCAAGTCAGGTTTTTCATCTACTACAAACGGCAGACTTTTTTCTAGTTTTTTCACTTGGCCATGTTCAACCTCGTATTTGTTACCGAGCGGATCCGTTATTACTGTCTTACAAGATTTTAATGACGATCTTTTTTTTGCAATAAGATCTCGTAAATCCATCATGCAAAAAATTAAATATTTAATTTTTAAATATTTGCCCCAAATATCATATACGAAACGTTTTATTAACAAAGATGTCATATATTCGTTATATTCGTTATTATTGATACTAAATGATAAAATAGACTATTTTATATACAGAATATTATTTTTCAACTATTGCAATAGTTGCAGTTTTTTGTTTCCTTTTCTTTCAACTGCAGTCCCTGTTTTTCTTCCCATTGTAATTCTTGTGTTTGCTCCTCCGATCGTGGTTCTTCTTGCTCTTCCAATATGGTACAACGGCTTAATTCATCTGGATCATATTCTACATTCAACAGATGTAAGCCATTCGGTGGTACAGGTGTAATACGAGGATTCCAGTTATAATGGGAAGGAACTTGTAACATCACAGTGATATCTTTTTCTGTTATTTTTCCCAATCCTAATGCGATTAGGGCACCGACCATTCGTCTGATCTGCACAGAATAGAACTTGTAGTTTTCTACAAATGTATTATTTGCGAATAAAATATTACCTGATTGTACAAGAAACTTCTTGCCTTACATGTGAAATGCCAGTATGTAAAATTGTTGGACAATGGATCAAAAGGCATTAAAGGCTGTGCCTCTTCTAAAGTAAACACTTGTAAGCTACGTACATACTGGATTTTGCGATCTGTTACTGCTTTCGCGCTAAACGTAGTAAAATCTTTTGTTCCCATAAACAATTGTATACCACGTCTCGCTCTATCTAAATCAAAATTGTATGATCTGAAAGATACATGTCTAATATAAATGTCTAATATAAAATTACATTAAATTTTACTTAATATAAATTACCTTAAATGGTAAGTATGTATCGTTTCTGGGAGAGATATCCGTTGTTCTTCACATATTCTAGGTATCATAAATCTGTACAAGTATGTTCGAGATTTACATGAATATCTTGCGTGAAAATCATTTGTGACAGGTATAAAATCCAGTAATCTATGAAAATCCTAACTTTAATAAACATACCAAGTAACAGACGTATTAACATTAAGATAAATGCCTTAGGAATTACCTAATGATATGACCACACTTGGCAAAATAACGATTAACGAATTTTTTTACATCTGACGAATTATATATTGTGTTGTATTTGTTTTCAAGCTCCACATGAGCAGTGTTGCCTAAAGCATGAACTCCAGCGTCTGTTCTAAAAAAATATACACTTTGTGTCATAAAAGACAATAATTTAGTTCTTTTAGCAAACATATGGAAAAGGCAATAAAATATACTAGACAATAAAAAAAAAATATATATATAGATATATTAGATATATAAAAACAATATTTTTAGTAATAAGTAGAACGATGTAAAACCTTAGGTATATTAATTATTACAACCATACAAAAGTAATAAAATTTACCTGCTGGAGAGACACAAGGCTGGAGTAATTATGCTCTTCGGCAAGACGGTTCGTAAAGCAGCTTCTAAAGCACCCTGGATGGAATCTACATCCCGTATAAAGTCATAGGAAGCTTGTTTCTGCAAACCTCTTTATAAAAAACGATAATATTATATCATACAAAAAAAAAGAAAAGTATACACAAATCGACGAAATATGCTTGTAAACGTCGTACCCAAATGTATATACGCTTATTAAAATATAAATATTTTGTTATACCTGTATAGTGTACCAATGTACGAAAATTTAAGCAAATATCGTACCATAATTTTCTCTTCTACACACAAAAACGAGGATAATATTTTATCACACACTAATAGCGAGATGTATAATTTTAGCGGCAATCAACAATCCTATAACCTCACTTTGCAACGATATACGCAGAATAAAACGAGCTAGATTCCAATTTCTCCTAGAACAGCTTCCTCATTAGCATCTTATCAACGATTCGATCGCTGTCAATTTCTACAAATATGATCAATTCAAACAAAACTATCGGCGCGAAAATTCAACGATCGCCACGTGCGCAAACCCGCATTTTCCTTCGTTTTATTACATCTATACTTTTCCACTTGTCTCTTTCTCTCCTAACGGCTCTTGCATACTCAGCGATGAGAGATTTTCGATGAGAGCTCTGCTTTTTCGGAAGTGATCCTTAATTCATCGCGTCCTAAAAAGCATATCGTCTCGTTTTACATGCAACAGTATATAAGTATTTATCGATGTCGTTTAGTTCATCTTTAAATTCGTGGAACGTGAAAAAAAAAATTTTTAGGAATTTAGGAAGTGGGGCACGCACAGATCTGTTTACTTTAGTTGCACGTTTCGGCACTTTCTGCACCTGAAACGAGACGAATGCGAGTCATCTGGCTGGATTCCGTGAAGCGCATACGCGCGCATCTTGTCACAGTATACGTGACATGAACTATAGACGAATGCGCGTGTATGCGCTTTACGGAATTCAGCCTCCATTGGCAAACAGGATCGAGAAACCCGAGTGCGCAAAAGTGCAAGTGAAATAAACGAATCTCGAAGCGGCGCATGCGCAAAAGGATCCAATCTGGTCGAGATCGGAACACTGGTTTGTCATGTAACGGTACTTCCCACTTCCCACGAGTCTCTGATGCTCTTGATGATTTTTGCCACGCTGAAACCGTTCATTTCGTCTCTTCTTGTCGTTTCGAGTGGTTCTATCGGATTTTACCGTTTGGATCGCCGTTGGATCGTCGTCCGAGACACCTCGACTTATTTCAGACTTAAATGAATACAAACTGCGTTGCGCGAGCCCGTGAAATGCTCTGTGCAATACGCAGAAATATATTTCTCTTTATTTTCACCTGATACAAGGTACTTCGGAGAAGGATAAATAGCGTCACGTCTCGAATTTTCGAGAAGCTTCCGGATTTTCTTCGGATGGCACGAGGACAAAGGCTGTGAGAAGGAAATGGCATCGCAAGAAGCTCAGGATTTTCACATGGCGTACGACATGCACGAAAAGTTGAATTGCTTAGGCGTGACAGAAAACGCAGTTAGCCTGAATAAGGTATTTTTTTTTTAATTATCGTAACAAGAATAAATTCACTTTCAATATTTTTCGGACAATTCGGATTCAATATTTTTATTATATGCATTGGAAAAGAAAATTGTTTATTTTTAGAAGAATGCCCAGTATATACAGTCGTTGGTCGATCATGCATTGGAATTGATCGATCCTACTCCTAATATTCATACGATGTTTATACAATTCAATGTACGATTCTTCAGGAATGTTTTATCTTCTGTTGAGGTTAAATGGAGTAATAGAATGAAATGGTAAACAATTTTAGAGACTTTAGTGTGAAATATTGTTAGTTAATTGTACAGTTGTTTATATAATATGCAATTGTTTATTGTAGTGCTGCTGGAACATGTACCTTTCACGTACGTAATAAAGAATGTGTGATATCGCTCAGTGCACCATTACTTCAACTTAGGCCGAGGAAGGATCTAGTAGAAACTTTATTGGTAAATTTCTTAACAAATATAAAAATATAATTGTATAAAGCTGTAGAATGTTGCATGTAATTGTATTGATAGTATTTTTTGTATTAAATTGCAGCATGAGATGATCCACGCGTATTTATTCTTAACAAATAATGATCAGGATCGAGATGGTCATGGACCGAATTTCTGCAAACACATGCATAGGATAAATAAAGAAGCGGGAACTAATATAACGGTGAGTTAATAATTTTTTTATCTCAATATTTGGAGCATATATCTCGGAACAGTAATATGTGACTATTTCAAAAATCTATATTATACATAAATAGTCCTTATACTGTTCATTATGATTTAAAGAAAATTTCAATAAATTTAACTAATTTAAATATTTTTATGTTTACGAAAAGAAAAGTTTATATTTTGTCATAAAGTCTAATCACGTTAATATAATTATTGTGTATCCTGAACTCGTTTGGATATCAAAGAATCTTTGAGTAATCTGGATTTGACAAAGATCAAATATCTGAACATGGATTGGATTTGACTTCAAATAAATTTTGAAATATAAATTCTTGAAAATAATCTTATTTGTGCATTTGTAATAATTTTATTGGATTTTAATCTTAAAACTTTTTTTTCTGTAATAACATGGTTCTTTTACTTCATGTTAAACGAGTGCAGATTTATCACAACTTTCATGATGAAGTAAAGCTGTACAGACAACATTGGTGGAAATGTAATGGACCTTGCCAACATAAACCACCATTCTTTGGGACAGTTCGACGAAGTATGAATCGTCCACCTGGTCCATCAGATTTCTGGTGGCATGAACATCAACAAATTTGCAATGGTCAATTTATAAAGATCAAAGAGCCAGAGAATTTCAAATCACGTTCGAAACAAAATGATAGATCAAAATCCATATCAAAGGATAACAAACCGAATAGAAGTTTAACCACTTGGCTTACAAAGAATATTCCAGCGAAGGATGTAGCTACATCTTCAAAAGCCCTTAGTAATAATGATTCTAAAATATTTACTCAAACGGACAATGATAAGCCTAGTACTAGTAAAGACAATGGTGGTACAAATTCGTCTCGCGCTGTGAATGAGAAGGATACTCAAGATTTGTCATTGGAAATGAAAAAGCTTGGCAGCTGCAGTAATAATGTATATGGTTGGGGTACTAGTGGCTCGAGTGAAAATGTAAAAGATAATGCCAAGAATGTTTCCAAGACTCCTACGTTTTCTTGTTCTGGTGTTTTGGGAGGCAGTAATAGTGGTCGGAGTAGTCTCCTAACCAAATTCAAACGTATAAATGACGATGAAAATCACCGATGTGAATCAATTAAGAGAGATTCATCCTCGGAATCATTATCGGCCATGGGACAAGAGTCTGTTAATAATCAAGTCTTAAATCTAAGTCATCCAAATAATTCCGTACTTTGTCCTATATGTAGCATACCTATGACTTTAGAAAATATATATAGACATATAGACTCATGCCTAATAAATGATAATACATCATTGATTGACGAGATTAATAATAATATCAATAATAATAACAACAATGAAGAGTTAATGTTGCCTATTCGAACGTTTTCCACATCAATAGCAGAGCAAAATGTTGATGAAAACACAATTCCTAATAAGCGCTCAAGATTAGATATTTCGAACGAGACAGTTGAATGCGTCACTTGTCCTGTTTGTAATAAAAGGTTGCCGGCCACGGATATTAATCAGCATCTTGATGAATGTCTGTTAGAAGCAGATACAGCTCGAAAAGCTGCCATTCCCTCCACCTCTCGTGCGTCATACGATGATAGTATTATCAGTATAAATAATTCCTCTAGTTCTGATTTAGATGATTCTGTACTGATCGAGGACTCAAAAGCACAATCTTGTGCAAGTACTAGCACTTGTAAAAACGAAACGACTGATCTTGAACGAAAATGTTTAGTTTGCAATGCACAGATCGCATCTGAAATATCATTAAATGAACATCTCGAAGAGTGCATTGGAAGTGTTTTTAATGACGACACAATGATAATAGATGATAAAGAGGACGATACGCTTGCTATAGAAAATAATTCCACGGAAAATAAACATCCCTGTCCAGTATGTATGCAGATAATATCAGAAAATCTTATGAACCAGCATTTAGATATGTGCCTTAAAAACGAATAAGTGATCTTGCGAAAAAAGAGCAAAAATGAACTATTTTATGGATAATGAAATGATTTTATCGGAATAAGTATCTTAATAAATATTTTTTTCATATGTAATGTTTCTTTGCGATTTTATACGAGACAGGATAAAAAAATGTAACAAAAACAAGAAAATTATTAAAAAAATAAATATGCAATTTAAAACGATGTTTGTATATTACTTGTCATGTATTAAATAGAAATTTGAAGTATATTATCACAAAACCTACATTACAAAAAAAGGCACAATTTATGCCGAGTGTAATTATTAACATTGCCTGTATAATCTGTATGTAATATGCTCGCATATATAATTTCACATAGTATAAATTCTTTAACGATTAAGAGACTGGTTAATAAAAAATTAGATTATTTATCTATAAATCATTATATAAAATTCTTATCGTTATTTTTTAATAAATAAGTAAACGATATTTAAGGCTAGTAATCAGTTAAAATCTAGAGCTTTAATTATTTAGTCATTTAAACTAATATGTTAGAGCTGATTTATTATTTGCTAAATTTGTATTTTATTACCGGAAGAACATTAGAATATAATGATTATGTGTTGTTCAGATGTTCGGCTTACATTATTCGGCATTGATTCATTTGCAGTCAGTTTATTAATCATTAAACTGATTTGATATAATAAGGATATTTCAGATGTTAATTGATTCGGCGGCCGAAAATCCGAGCTCCTTATGTAATTATATAGATATCTTTTTTTATACTGTACTATTTATCAGATATATATTAAAAATGAATATAAAATTATTATTTTGTGATATCATTAACATGTTGCATTATATATGTACATCTTTTACAAAGTAAAAGAGTTAGAGTTTTTCATATAATCTGTCGATGTTGGGATGATCAAGGGTGCATATTCCACAACTAAATTCTAGCACGTGGTTAGGGAAAAAGAGTAAAACTTGTTCCTGCGTCCAATGCATATATAGAAAAATATTAGGTAGAAAAATATCGATTGCCTTGTCGCCCATTTTAATTCTACACAAAAAACAAGAATAAAAATCAAGAATATAAAAGATGAAGAAATATAAAATAGATTTTATATATTTTATGGATTTTTTTTTGCTTTAAGCTCTTTAATATTAAATGCTATTTTCTCTACTTACTTTTTAGTTCCTAGTGTATGAAATGTGTAATCAGAATGCAAATGTATGTATGATGTAGCGTTATATAAGGTTCTTTTATCCTTGTCAACTGTAATCCATGTAGTTCCCGATTCGTCGGTTAAATTGACATTGATCCCATACACACCGTTGGCTGCCGTTAACGCAAGTCTAGGATTTTCATCATAGCATTGTCCAAGTAATAACATTTCACTATTTTCAGTGAAGCTATAGACTGTATTGTACGCCGATTTTATGGAATCTGATGTTATAATACATGCGCCTAAATTACAAAACATTAAATAACACTTGAATCGTAAAACGTCGCTTATGTGATATTTATCAATACTTGAGCAATTTATTTTAAAATGATTAGCCTGATATTACGTACTAGAAAACATTCTAATTAAAGGTATTTCCATATACTTATGAATTCTCGTTCGTGTCAAGAAAAGATCAATGTAGTACGAATTGTATTTAATCGCAACTTTGTCCCCGTTAAGTTGCAATTCGCCAACATTTGAATCTTTCGGAAAAATCGCGGTTATCACAAGCTCATTGGATTTTCTTGCAATACTGCTGTTTCCACCGATAAGATCATACAAAGCATACATTTTCCAGACTATCTTGGACAAACTTTCTGGTAACTACCATTTTTCATTATAAGTCTAATTATTATGCCATTTTATGCATTTGCGTGTGAAGTTTATAAAGTCTTTAAAACTTACATTTTCATATTGCGCAACAATTTTATATCTTCGTAAGATCGACAATTCTTTCGACACTTCGTAACAAGAATTCGTGTAAGGAATGATTTTTTTTCCCACAGATTCTTTTTTGCATTTGTCGTAAGGCCAGCTTGCTCTTTTACTTTCCTCAAGTTGTTTGCTGCTAATTTCACCAATTAAGTTCATCGATATAGAAGATCCGCTGCATTTTCCTTTCGTGGAATCGGATTGTCCCCAAACAATATTTAATTTAATGCGAGAGAAGTCACTCGGTTCATTACTCAAAATCTCCCATTGCCATGGCACGTGTCTCTCGGCTTCTACGCAAAACTAAATCAATCAATAAATCAATTTTCGTTACATTCAGCACATTATTGTGATTAGATGTGGAATTTTTAAGTTTACCTTAAATACACGTTCACCAGGCATAATTTTGGTTGCTTTAAATTTGATTACGTCCGATAACCAACTAGTGGCTTCGTATAATATAGCTAGATTCCATTGATGAAGAACTTGTGAGGATTGTAGGTCGTGGTGTATCAAAGATAAAATATGACGATTTTCACTTTTCAAGTATTCCAATTTTATCTAATAAAAAACACTCGATATAATAAATATAATAGATATTGTATTATACACATAAGCATACAAAATATATTTCATGATCTCTTTTTGCATCTGTGAATATAGAAAGTTTCTTCTTTTTTTTACGTGATTCTATTATATATCTCACCTGTGACGGTCTGGATTCGAGTGCCTCAATATAAGCAGTTAATCCGCAGCTACCTTTTGGCGGTACATAAGTGAAATAATCCAAGAAATGCAATCCGATTAAGGCAAATTTTATATTTGGCCACGTTCTATAATTTTCAGAAAAATCAATGACTGATTTAAAATTTATATATTTTGCAATATTATATAATAATATATATTATATAATAGTGATAAGAAATATGTATATTAATATTATTCTAATATATATTACTAATATATATTACATATCGGTAGAATGATAAAAATCAAGAAATACGTTGTAAATAAAAATGAATTAGTAAGATAGACATAAAAATCATGATGTGGCAACATTTATAAACCTGAACAGAGTCTATAACAAAATTTATCAAGTGAAAACGCAATCAGATTTATTAATTTTCAAAATTGATTTTCTCAAAAATAAAGCTTGGTATGAAAAAATTTTATAGTTTTACTATTTTTACTTTTTCATGTAGAATCATTACTTTTCTGATTATATTACAAAATACTTTGTGATACAAATAAATATAAACAGAAATGGTATATTACTGATAATTGCTTCGATGAGAAGACCAAATGTCATTAATTAATGTTTCATGCGATATCATACTTTCGCAATCGAATATCTTTACTTGTAGTCGACCACCTAATTCGGGAAGTCCAACGTTAAGAATATTCACTGTCTATATAAGAGAAAAAAAAAAGTTATATATTCATTAATGTCAATTAATTAATATAAGTTTATATAACAAAAGAGATATATATACGAAATAATAATTACCTGCAGATTAGAAGACGGCGACTTCACAACTGTGTGCGATACAGAGCACGAACGACAAATTCGATCCAATTTCGATCGAACATTGGCACCTCTAATGTTTGTGAGCGTTTTAGCGTGCATTGTAATTCCTGTCTTAAGATGTTCTGCAACACAATTTTTAGAACGCAGAGTTAAGATTGAGTGGAATACTAACAAAATTTTAAGAGAGAGAGAATATTTTTTCTAAAAGTTTTACTTGTAAGAAGAAACTATTTTTAGAAGTTATTTTTTACATATTATAAATATGCCAATCAGATTGCACGAGTTTCTCCTTTCATTGATACCTTCTAAGGTGTCGTACGAAATAAATGGTCGTTGGTCTAATCCAAGTGTAATATTAATAGGAAGATATCCGTGTAGCGATTGAACTCTTTCAGCGCTGTGCCACAAATCAACCAGCGGATTATAATTCTCTATCATTTCAATGCCGTGAACAGATGTGCTAAAAAATACATAAATAAATCTATAAAATATATAATAAGATATTTCAATTATTTCTAGATAAATATTACAGAAACGCGCGCGAGTAAGTACACGCAATTATACGAGGTAAATTATACATGAATATATAAAATATAATACCGCAAAATAATATGATTATTTCGTCCGGGAAAATCGCGCGTAAAATTGCCTCTCATGGAGAACAAGGATGTTCCTGTCATCGCGAGTCTGACATTGGTACCAAAATCAGTCACTTGCATCGATTCTAACGCCAATGGCACATTTATACGTTGTTGATTAACGTGAAACTCCATATTATAATATGTTTGATATATGTTATCCGATAAAGAGGCCAAGTCTAGAAAATTAAATACGCAAATGTAATATTGTCGTTACAGTTACAATTATGAATTATAAACTTACACTTTAGCCCCTCAATTATATTTGTTTCATTCCAGTGAACGCACAACACTGTTTTTTCCTGAATACGCATAATTATTTCTAAATGCATAGGGCCTTTCTCGCGTTCATTCAATTTGAATTCCTTCAGGATATCTTTTATATTCGTCGGGTTTTCAAAGGAAGTCACTAACGAGTGGAAAATACCTTCCGCTCTGATATACAACTAATGTCGCACAAAAAAAAAACAAAAAATTGATCAACATTTAAAAGTAATGGAAATATTCTTACTTTAGAAAACATACAACTTACAGACACATGATTAACATGCATTCCACTAGCGTAATTATTTAAAGTCACATATACTACTTCAGGAATATTCGTAGAAGGGTTGGCTACGATAATGCCGTGCAACATAGCGCCAAATCTTCTCAAAGAATCTTGATAATCAACCAAGTAATTACCAGTAGTCAGATATTCATTATTCGGTATCCGAAGTACACGGCTGAATTGGGCTGCGATTTTGCTTCTGTAAATATTCAGTAGTAGCATTGAAAATTAGAAATACACGTAAAAATGTTAAATAAATTATTAAAGTTAGATGAACTAATCAGAAATCTAATAATAAATAAAAGAAAGCAATATCGTTGAAGCAACGTAAATTAAATAAAGATAATGCGCTAAGTGTGAATACATAACGATATAAAAATTAATATTTAATTAATATTGCTACTATTCTTTTGCTCTGGTAAATTTATATGCATATTTTTACATGCGTTTATAACAGGGATACGTGGTGCGTTCCATAGATTTCAGCATTGTATAAAAATAATTATATAAGTGTTGATTAGGTTCGTTTTGCATGTACCAATACAGAGATATCAATCTGTTTGGTGTAGGACTGGAAACAATAAGCAGAGTTAATGCAGCAACCCTTATTTCCAAATGCTCGGTTCTATTGAGCAAGATCGGCCAATACACAGGATAAATCTGCAAAATAAAATTATTATGTATAATTTAATGTGAGATACGATGTCAAACATTTGATCTATGTAAAATCTACACAAAAAAAAAAAAAAATCGCTTACAACATCGGGTCTCAATGGTGCTGTGGGAATAGAGGCCCAAGCCGCGAGTACTCGAAAATGTCGCGATTCAGCATTATTACCGCTAGCTATAGGCTCTAAGAACTCAACAACTCTACCCAATTGTATGTTCGCCAAACCTTCCAACCAGATCATTTTCTGCTCATATCGGGTAGTTTCTATAACATGGATCGAACAGTTCTATCCGAATGATATAAATTGCAACACAAAACAGATATAAATTGTTACATATACCGGTAAATTTGTCGAGATACAGGCGTACGTAATCATCTAACATCTCATCCGGACAATACACCAGACAAGTTTTATATATTAATGTTCCGTAAGTAAGAATCGCGGTATTTTGCACCTCCGCGCAGATTTTGCTCGGCAGCGTAAGAAGCGGTTGGAGGTTGACTAGAAGTTGAACGTCGGGTTTTCTTATGTGAAACGGTAATCGCATAAGTAATTGAATCGCAGATATGTCGGATACTTTGTTGTTCTGAATAAGCTCTAATATAAAAAGCGCAGATTCTCTACTTCCAACTTGCGGCAGCGCCTCAAGGAACATGTTTCTGTATTGTTACGAGCATAAAAATATAATTTATCTAGAAACTAGAGATGATAATGAACGTATAAAAATAATTAACGTATAAATACCGTATCGTTTCTTCTTTATAACTAGTTCCTGAGATGCGAGTGTAGGCTTTTCCTAAATCAACTCGATCTAACATACCGAGATAATAAAGAAGGACAGATATCGTTGTATTGTGCAGATTATGGATTTCGGTATCCAAACCAGGATTTTCGAGCCTGTGGCTTAAACGATCTAATAAACGATTTATCTACAACAAGTTGGTGAGGATTGACTGGAATAACAAAATAGGCAAAGAGAAGATGAAAATAAATAAGCTTACAGATTTAAAAACGAAACTTTTATCCGGTGTGCCTCTACCCTGTGTGAGATCTGCTTCTGGTAGCTCGTGTTGAAGGACTGTAGTTCGTAAGTTATTTGTAATTATCTTACTCGATATATCCTTCACTGAAGATAACTTAATACTTTGTCTGTGTAGAAAAGCAATTTTTATGTATTTATGTTCATTTAAAGTAATGATAAAATAATACGAGTAAAATAATATCTTTGCAAAACATACTGAACGAAATGATAATGCGCCTCTCCCATGCTTTGAAAAGGTTGCACGTAAATACTTCCAGATGCAATAACGGAGATGATATCGTGAACGAATCCTTCAGTTTTCAATCTATATACTCTCTCGCTACTTTTCAAGATGGGATTCTAAGAAATATATAACATAGTATCCACATCAGTTATAACATTATTCGATAAACTATATTGATAAAATAAGTAATCAGTATACTTGATCCTCATCAGTGCATTGTATTTTAGGAACGTTTGACCAGTAGCGACTTGGATGCCCAGTACACATCCGAGGATCTAACGATTTTCTTATCAAATGCTGATTATTGCTTTCTGGGCTTATAACATAATCAATATCACACTTTCCGTAATGGTTTATCTGCGAATTATATCATAATGTCTTACTAATGTGTACTAATGCCTTCTACAAGGTTTTTCTAGAATGTATATTAATATATTATGTATATTAATATATTCAGTCATTATGCAAAATGCATATTTACATGTGTCTACAGATATGTGTTTACACTTACTTCGCTAGAATGAAATGCGACTTCCTTTTCCAAATTAAGAAGATCCAATTGCAAAATTCCAGCTATGCTCCGTTTTATATTCGTCGTCCATGCAGGTTCGGCTTCAGAGCTAAAGTTCTCGATGAGTCCCTTGTTGTACGATAAACGAAAAGGTTTCAAAAGTTCTAAAGCGTCATCGTAAATATCGATATCTTCTATTGTCTCCTTTACATTTCCATTATATATGTTCGTTTTCAATGATTGCAACTAATATAAAAAAATTATAAGATAAAAAATTATAAGAGATTATAATACAACAAAATTTTATTAAAAAATCATATACTATTCTTATAAAAAAAAGGAAATAAAAACAGAAGAGAAATAAAAAATTACAGCTATTTAAAAAATACCTGTACTGTAACATAGTCATCTTCCGCCTGAATTATGAGTTTTCCATTGACATTCCATGAAGAAGCCGCGTTGGAAGGTACTAGCACACCAGTGCTCGACGTAGCGTTGTAAGAATATATATATTCTTTTCCAGATTTGAATAGACTTTGCGCGACATTCTCAGTGCTTAAAAATAAGAAGATGAATAATGTTCTTCCTATTCCTTGAGCTAGTCCAGATACTAAACTGGAATCTAGAAAAGAAAGACTTTCCTTATGTCATTTTTGTACAATTAATTCATTTATCAATCATCACAGCCTTTGCATATTTTCATAATTATTAGAAATTTTTACAAGATATACATTAAAAATAAGGAAGAATATAATCTGACATTTTTTTTATTATCAGTAATATATTATTAAGAATGCATTAAATATTTCGCTTGTTACAATATAATCTTTTTAATTTTTAATATTTAATATATGTGTATACCAGCGAACTTCATGATGTGTAATCGTAACTCAGTGAAAGCAAACTGAGTTCACGCAAGTCAAGAAATGACCCTTACCAGTTCTTATCACTGTGACCCACGAATACAAATACAATTGCTTGTGCGTATATGTACACAAGAATTATGATCTCGGCGCATTATCTTCAATCATATGGATCGCATGTGTATTATATTATTGCTGACCCTTTTTCTCATAATACACAAGCATATAAAATATATATACATCTTAATTTACGCGCAGTGTTCGCTATAGATCGAAACATGTGCGGAAAAACAATCAATTTTTTTGTACAATAAACATTAACAATTTATGAATACGTTACGAACGACTTCGAGTGAGAAGTTTAAAAATACATTTAAAATATGAGTATTTTTTAGAAGATTACATAAAAGATGTTTATAATTTTTCCTTTCTATTTCATTTCTCTAGTTATTTTGTTATTATTGCTATCATGAACAAAAGGCGAAAGAATTTCTAATTATTTTACGCTTGATACATAAATGCTTATTATTTGTACTAATAATTAGTAATAAGAAATAATTTCAAAAATAATTAAATAGAAAAGCATTTATTAATTTGTATAATATATAGTCTTTGTATTAGAATTTTTTTTCAAATTACATCCTATTAAGCTGTTAGATTAAAATACTTCAAATTAAAACACTAAAATTATCTGTTTATATCTTAGAAATTAAAACATTTACAATCATAGTATGGAAATAGTTTAATTATTTTGTTATAGGATTTATATATGTAGATGGCAGCATTGTCATCTCTATTGTATCAATATAAGGATTTAATATTCTTAGCAATTACAATAATAACTATAATTTTTCAAAGGCTCGAATATTATTTACGATATATTTACGATATAATACTATTTACAGATTTATTTTCCATTTATTTATTATATACAATTGGAAAGAGTATCATGTCGTGAATTGTCTCATTTAGTTTATTACTATACAAAACTGTATTTCATATATTATACATTTGACAATTTACTGTGATGCATCATGTACAGAATCCTATTATATGTTATATGTATAAAATCTATCAACAAGCATATTGATACTAAAAGCAAAAAATTTAATAAAGTATTACACGTACATATAGTGATAAAAACACATTATAAAGGCTTGATTATTTTCAGGATGGACTTGGCGTATTCCCAGGCTTCACTGCAACATGCAAATTTTATTTTAGATGCGTTTATTGCATGCTTTGCGCAATTTACAATATAAAACAAAGTTTCGCTGATCGTGAAAATATTATTAAAATATTATTAATATTATAACTTACTTATGTGCAGGGTTTGCCTGATCTAATTGTTCGCTAAGTTGTTGAATAAGTGTAGCGAACATTTTGAGATGTTCGATAGTTTCTCCTTGCAACCATGCTCTTGGCAGCGTACTCATAATCTAATAACATTGATAAACATTATTTATTTCAAATGAATAAAATTGAAGTGCTAAAAATATTATTTTTCACTTTGATGTAATGTATATATTTATTATATTTTAATGTTAAACATAGTATACCATGTTTGCTTTGAATAAAGCATCAGTTGGACAAGAAACTCGTAATCCAGCAAGCAAATAACGATTCAAAAGCGATCCTAATGCCAAGTTTTTTAACTGTATATCCCCAAGGAGACCTTGCCAACTTAATAAATTACGCAATAATTTGACGGCCATTGCAAATTGTCTTTGAAAGAATTGATGTTTTGTATCCCAAACTCTGAAATATTAACTTGTGTTAAAAGCAGTGAAAGAATGATTATAATTATATGAGATAATTTAATTATGTACTGACTGTTTTGGAAAGATAGGTATGAAAACATCGTTTTCAATAGCAGCCTTAATTTTATCTAAAATAGCGTTAAATAGAGTTTCCAATTGTTTGCTGGTGTCATTTAAATTAGGATATTCCTTTATCAATCGATTTATAGTTCCTACGAGACGTAACGTCTGAGACGTTGACATTGGATCCCATATCTTTTCAATAATAGCTAAAAGTTATCAACATTATATATAAATACATAGAATTATTTCATTCTTACTGTAGTTTTAAAGACTGTTTTGTAGCTTGCGTGAGAGCGGATTCGTGACAGGTCGCGAGTCGAACCCATACATCCCGTATATACGAATTTTTAAATTCATAATTTTTAGTAGGAGTCACAGAGGATCTCTTTAAATCTAGATGATGTGTAGAGACTGATAGTCCCACCCGCTCCCATTACTACTACTACTGTATATAAATTTATTTTATATAAGTATAATTATTATATATATTATAAAAGATAATCCTTATATCGTTCTTACATGTCAATTTTGGTATCACAATTTTTTCAATTGTAGATGGTATTAATCTAACATCTGGATCTCGTTTCAATGACTCTTCTGTCTCTTTACTGTCTAAAGCATAAAGAAGCAACGTATTATACCACTTCGTCCTCTCTAGATCAGTGCTTTCCTGTAAAAATAATTAATAGATATTAATTACAAGCATGATCATTTTAGAAAGCATGACCATTTTAGAAAGAGTGAAAAAAAATACCATAATCGGATTCCAAGTAATTAGTTGTAATCTGATAATGGGTGAAATAATTTTAGGTAAACACAACGATACATAAGCTTCTGTATAGGCGTCTATGTCTGTTTCTCTCCATGATTCAAATTTTGAAAGGATACCACGTACTGTACAATATTCCTCTATAACGTCAGAAAATACATCTTTACAATTATTATCGATTTCATCTGCAATAAAATAAAAATATGTTATATAATCATAAAAATGTTATATAATTATAAAATTATGTTATAAATGTAAATAATAAATTTTAAAAAAGAATCAAAACATAAAATCGACTACCTTTCGCTTGCTTAAATACAAGATTTTGTTGCTCAGTGACTTCATCGTCACTAGACATGCCATCAATATGCTTTGGCATATTTGAAGCTAATTCTCTTGCTCTTCTGCGACGAGCTCTTCTACCTTCTCTCTCTGTAGCTCGTCGTACATGTACTTCTACTTCCGGTCCTCTTCTCATGGCTTGACCTCCTACAAGATAGATTATAGAATTTGTGTTGCGAAATCTTTGGTGAAATGTAAAGAACGTAAGATTATCAAACGTTCAAAACTAGATTCTATCAGTTATGTATTCTGATTGAAAATGTACTGACTTGCTGTGGTAGTTATCTCTTCTGCCTGATCTCTCGTATCTTGCCGTCTTCGTTCCATTAATTCGGTTGAACGTTCGCCATACAAATCTAACCAACGTTGCTCCAAGTCGATGACCAGTGGAAGCTAACAAAAGAATTATACATTTAATTTGATTCAATGAACATATTTTGTTAATTAAAATTGATGATGTCTAAACTTAATGACTTTATGATAATTGAATAATAATGCTTAAAAAGCATTAATTTGTTATCGGTAACTTCATAAATTACTTAGAAAATTCTTTAATGTGATAATACTGTTTACATAAAAGATAAATAGATTAGACATCAACTTACTTACCATAGTCAAATTAATTCATTAATCACTTGTACATGATATATTTATCTTTATAAAATGTGTAAAAATAATACATAATACAGAGAAGATAATGACCCCCGGCAATGGATACATGTATATGTGCTAAATATATACATTCTTTTCATTTTACAGATAGTTGAATCCATTATTTAAAAAAAAATTTTGTCATTCCTTTATTTTATTTATCAAAGCAAAAGATAAATTAAAAGAGTAACAAATATTCTTTTAGCTTTTTAAGTAGTGTATCTTGAATCTTTTGTAGTTTAAGACTTCTGGGCCTTCGTTATAGTTATATCAAATTATAATGTAAAAAAATAATATGAATTCTTTTCTTCTATCATACGTATTTCACATTAAGGTAAAATCATCAATCAAATAATCTAATAAAAAATTTAACCTATCATTAGCAAATAACAATTAAAAATGATAATTTGACTGTTATACTAAATGATTCAATTATTTTCGATAATTTAATCAATATAGTACCTTTTTATAATCAAATTTTATATGTAAACTCAAATATTTAAAGATTTAAAAAATTTAAAGATTTGTTAAAATCGCTGGTACTTTACTGAGACTGGAGAATTTTTGTCAGCCACATACTGTACGATAAAACCCAGTGCACATAAATCAAACGTGACAGCGTATCAACCCACCTTCTCATCAAGACACTCTACCAAGTCAGTGACATACCCACGCAACTCTTGGTAATATCTGAAGCGTTGTGCGTAATGCGGCGTACGAACTTCGCTTTCATCCAATTCTTTCATAGTTTGCTGTAATTCTTCCTCTAAACGCTCCTGATCTTGCTGATGTCGTCTATGCACCTCTTTCAAGTTGTCCAACCTTGAAATCACAGTGTGCATTTATATTAATTGGCTTCTATTAATTTTTCTATTCTATATAAAGTCTGATATTTGGAGAAATATAAAACCTCGAGCGCATCCTGTTCACAATTTCTTGCGGAGTAACAGGTACGATTTTTGTTGGATCTGGTGGTTGAATGGACGGTGGCGGTGGGGGTGCAGGCATTAATACCATTTCTAAAGGTACACCAGATCCTATTATCTGATTAACATTCATACCCAATGTGTACTGTTGTTGCAACATAGAATCCTGTTGTGCTGCCGCAATCTGGGTGTTAAAAGATCATTTAACATTTTATATTGTATATATATCATTTTATCTTAAATCTTGGTATATTAATAAATTGCATTTTTACCTGAGCACCTGTTACACCTTTTCGTATTTGTTGAGCTTCCCACTCTTCTTCTTCATTCTCATGTTCACTTTCATTATCTGAAACTAAATTGAAAAATGTGTTCCAAATTTATGTGTTATCTTTTATTAAATTGCTTTAGAGAAGATATTTCTTAACTAGATATATATTACATATCTAAAGTTAAATATTATATATAAAAACTCACATTTTAATGGAACTTGAGAAGCAAGAAATGCTTCTCTTCTCTTTTCTTTATCACGTGCTTCGGTGTTAACAGTCATATCTAATCGATCTTGAGAATCATCATCGTCACTTCGATCATGATCTTCCTCTCGTATTAATCTTGATTTGCCTTTGTCATCACTATAAAAATAAATTCATTGTATATTATTGATAACTATATCAATAATTAATATAACAATATCACAAAATTACGAATTTACAAATCTATTTATTACAATCTTGTTAAAGACGAATTGCTACCTTTGCTCTTCAATAGGAATGTAATCGGTTCCCAATTCTCTTGCTTTTTGTCTACGTTTTCTCGCTGCATGAATCATAGCGGCATCAGGTATACATCCACCTAATTGATATTATAAGAGAATATAAAATCACAATAAAAAATATAAAAATATCTTATTAAATTTTTAAATATTAATAGGTTTTGTAACATATATCTTATAATGTTGCTTAGATATAATATCTAAAAACAAAATCTAATGCTTCTTTTCCATTTAAATTTTATCAAAAATATGGATTGTTAAATATGCACACAGCAATTATTTGAAATTTTAATGATGTAATATAATATTTTAACTTGCATCATATGAAAATTACATACTCTCAAGAAGTATTTTCACAGTTTCAGCTTTATCTGTATTTTTCCGAAATTTGTGACTGCAAGGCTCATCTTCCTCCTCACCAGATGTATAGTCATCTTTTCCTGCTGCCAATGCAGCTCGTCCATTTAAAATTAGAGGTCCTGTGTTTTTTATTTTAACCTAGCAATAAAGATTATACTTTGTTTAGTAAAAATACACAATCTCAAGCAGAAAAATTCAAAATTAAAAAAAAACTTGCAAAATACAATTTGGAAATACAATATCTCGAAATTAAAATACTTGAATATTTCTATCAACGTAACAAAATAATGTGATAAAATATAAAAATATCTATTGAGAATCATTAAGTTGTAAAATGCTTATTATAAGGGTGATAGAATATATATGTACTAAAGAGAAATAATAAACTGTAAAGATCAGATAAAATAAGTAATTAAGGAGCACTTGGAACAATCATATTTACAATTTGGGCATTATTCATTTTTTTGGTACACATAATAAGATAAAAAATAACACATTACAGAAAAAGTAATTCTAAGAAAATGTATAAATTTATATCTATCTAAATTTAACAATTAAAAGAACACCCTTGTATTTTCAGATAAATTGTTCAATAGACAAATGTTATATATGAAAATTATTATGAAAAATGATATTTAAATATTGTCTTCTTGCTGTACTCCCACAGTCGTTCCAAATCTTGAAACATTAGTCAACATATCAGGGAGATGTAAAAAATCCTCTATGTTAAATGATAAGTTACTTAAATTGAAGAAATGCTAATAATAATAAAACATCATAGAGATAGCTTACTACTAGATCATCTGTCTTTATTTCTAAATCTTTTTCCTGCTTAATGGATTTATTCGCTTGCTCAGTGTCCACTTGCATTTTCTCTTCACCTTTCTTTTTCCTCCTCTCGTGATCTAGCTGTTTCATCAGCTTTTTGCTCCTCGATGATTTCTTGACTATAAAAACTTCTCCGTCGTCCCCTGTAATTTATTTCAATGTTCAATTTCAATATACAGTATATTGTTCAATGCTTGGTAGATAAATTGGGGAGAAACAGCATCTGTTAGCATAAACATTATTTGTCTAGAATAAAATTATATTGGTATTAAAACGTTGTTATTGCGATTACTCCTGCAAATACTTGCTCTACGAACAAGTAGCATCGCATCGTTGTTCAAACAAATTGTATATCAAATCAAGTATATGTAAAACAGGTTATATCACATACATGTTAATTACACATACGCACGCGCGCGCGCGCACACACGCACACGCGCGCGTATACACACACACACACACACACACATTACATATGCAAGGATATGAGTATGTATAAACACCTTGTTCCAGCTCTTCTCCAAAACTGAGACGCGTCTGCTTTGGCTTATCCTTCTTCGTTTTAACTTTGACCGGCTGCGCGTCCTCCACCTCCATTCTGTTCTCATTATCCTCGTCTTCATCGTTGAAAGGACGTCGGCGAATGTTCCGCTTCGGCTTGTTGAATAATGACATTGTCGTTGCGACGTCGCTTCTCGATAACGGGGTACGGGACAATCACTGCTCGAACTAGACTGTTAAAAAACGCGGGCTGAAAAACGGCACGTGTCGCATTACGGGAGACTAAATCGTCGAGCCGTAATTAATTGGGACGTACGCGGCAACGTCCCGCTCCGTATCGACGGATCCGCGACACGCGAGACTGGAAATCGGTACGAATACCCGGACACATCCGTGGGTAGCCGATGAAGCTGGACGAGGCTAAAGGGCACGATGAGTTAACGGTCGCGAGAGGGTGTCACGATCGCTTGCAAGGGCGACGCTTTCTTCCGATAAGTTTCGGAACACCTCGATAATCGACTTCGATATCTCGTTAATCGTCGGAAATCGAATACATGGTTTGTTCGTATTGTTTGAAATCCCCAAAAATGTTTGCGCTTAAAACGAGATAAATATATATTTGGGCGTCGGAAAGAGAGGAAACAAAGATGCTAAGTGCATACGGCGCGAACAGATCCACAAGCAACATGTGGCACGAGTGTTCCAACAGCCGGAATGCGCGTCTCTTTCGAGATCTTTTCGAGATAAAAATCGTTACTGGGATTGAGAAAATTTATCTCTTTTTCGACATCGACGGATCGCTGTTTAGTATCATGTTTCGAAACTCATCGAGGCTTCGATGACACTTCATATTTGGATTGGTATATTTTTATTGATACAAATAGAATATTTTTTAGTACTTCAAATAATAGACGAAAGTAAAACGAACGACTTCGGATAATAATTTGAAACGAAAGACGAGAATTTCGTGAGTGATTTGCTGATGCATAACGTTAATGCTGGGTCTACAATGAGGTCGCAGTATTGTTACGACGGACCAATCGTTGTGCTTAATATACGATGCTTTCTTCTCTGATTGGTCAGTTGCAGAGTCGCAACACACTGCTCATTGTAGACTCAGCATAAAGGTGTTATGAGCAGCGAAGACCATGTGGCTCTGAAAAGTGGAGGATTCAAGTGTAAATTATGTATATATAATTTTTAAATAAATATATTTGTGCTTTTTAAATACATCTCTGCGCTCTACGTGTACGAAAATGCAATTGAAATTTTCCGAAAACTCGAATCTTATGGATACAAGTGTTAACCTTGTTGATTTGGACGACGATTTACCTGTGAAGAAGAAAGGCGGTGGAAGTATGATTGTGAAGGGAAAAGGCGATAGAAATATGATTGTGAAGAGAAAAGGTGGCGGAAGTATAATTGATCAACGGCCACTGTTTTCTAGCGATGGAGAGTAAGTTTAATTTTAGTTTTCAATTTCCATTACATTTTCTTGAGGTTTCAGTCAGCCCATTAGCTATCACACACGTACACAATGTGCAAGCGGTGAAATTTTTTTTTTACAGAACTCTACACATAGTATGGAAGAATGTCATAAGAGTATACAGCACACAAACGGGAGATTTTGTGCGAGAGTTTGAGCCCTTAGATTACAGAATTGCTGGAATAATAGCGCATCCAGATAACACCAGCGTTATTATTGGTTGCACTGAAAATGGCGAACTGTATTTCTGGAATTGCCAGAGCGGCATTATTACTAAGAAATTAGTAAGAGTTTGAAATATTAATCTGTTTGTTAATGTTTCTTCTATTTTTTTAGATACTTTTAATACAGGATTATATGATATATGTACTTGTTTTCAACCCATATACTTGATTTTTTAACTTTTGATTCTTTGATTTCTTAATCAACTTCTCTGCTTGTTACTGCAAATTTATAGATATTGAAGAAATAATATTTTTGCAGCAATTAAAATCTCTAGCAAAAGGCAGGGCAAAAATTAAGACCTTTCATATTGTAAAGTACAAAACAACTCAAGGGAACGAGATATGTCAAACGTTAATAACTCATTTCTCTGAATGTGGAAAAAAGATATATGTACTTTTATTTGATATAGAAACTGGAATATGCATAAAATCAATATATATCTTGTAAGAAACATTTTTTAATAAATTTTTTAAATTTTTTATTAAATTTTTTGTTTGATAGATAAATAATTCATAATTTTTAATATTTATTCTCTATGTTTTGTTTAGCACCACATCACAAGATTATTATATTGATATAATTGGGAATCATGGAGATAATTTAATAGCACTTTTACATGATGTGAATTTACACATATTAAATCCAGCTAGAAATTTAATTGATACAATGTAAGATATTTTGGGATTTTATGTATATATATATATATTTATTAAAAAATAGCCATAATTATTTATATTTATTGGAAAACATATTATATATTAATTTTAAATACTAATCTAAATGTAGACACAAGACTGGTAAGACTGGTAGATTACCTACTTGCATAGCGGGACATCCAGAAGAAGAATGTGTTGCCACAGGAGATTCTACAGGGCGTGTATTAGTATGGAGAAGTTTATTTCAGACTAGACCATATACAGCTGTTTTTCATTGGCATACATTACCGGTTACAGAAATAGTGTTTAGCAAATCAGGTAATAGACATTGAAAATTTATAATTTATGTCTTACATTTACATCTTTCACAAAAATAATTTAGTTTAGCACTATATAACACACTTATTTATTTTACAGGTGGTCATATGTATACAGGTGGTGGTGAGTGCGTATTAGTAAAATGGACTTTAGCAAATCCTCAACATAAGTCATTTCTTCCACGATTACCGGCGCCTATTAAACATCTGACTATCGCACCAGATAATTTATATGTTGCTGTATCAACTTTAGACAATGGTAAAATTTGTTATCATGAAAATTTGAATTAATAATAGCAGATTTATGACAATTATTCTGGTTGTAATAGGTATTGTTATTGTAAATCCCCAAAGGAAATTGACATCAGTGATACAAAATTTTACATGGGGTGTTGCTTCATCATCTAAAGATTTATTTCCCGCGGGACTTATTGTCGACCCGAGAACAGGTAGTCTCGTTCTAAATAGTCGTACTGGACATGTACAATTTTACAACATTCATACAAAAAATCTATTATACAATGTGAGTTTGTCACATATTAAAGGCAGAGCGATATAAAAAGAAAATTAATAAATAATAAATAGTAAAACTTCAACAAATTTTCTAGATTAATATAACTGCTCAAAATTTTTTGACTCAAGAACGTGATGTAATTATTGTAAATACAGAAGTTACAAAAATAGCTCTGAATCATGATGGTACATGGATGGCAACAGTTGAAGAACGAAACGATAAAGTTTCATCTATAGAAGTTAGATTAAAATTCTGGCTTTACGATCTGAAAAAGCAAATGTAAATATATATAAATCTTACTATATTTGTTTAGATTGCATATCAATATATAACTTGTTGTTTCTAGATTTGTATTAAATACATCTATTGAATTACCTCATGAGAATGGAGTAAATGCATTACATTTTCAACCAGATACAATATTTGACGATGAAGAATGGTTAGCAGTTACCACTGGGAAAGATAACAAATTTAAATTATGGAATTTGGGAAAATCTTCCACTGTAGAAAGTACATGTCTGATTATCTATCTTGTGTAATAAAATAACTTCATTAAAATTTAACGAAATATATATATATATATATAAAATTATTTTATATAACTATATTTGTTACAGACAAAGAGACAAAACATTGGTATTGTTATGGAGTAGCAGACTATCACAATCTATCTGCTACAGATGCAAGTTTTTCAGTGGATGGTTCATTATTAGCTATTGGTTTTAATTCTACCTTAACTTTATGGATACCCGAAACTTGCGAATTAAAATCCAGTCTTACACATTCTCAATATGACTATCCAATAACGTAAGTCTAAAAAAGTGAAATATTTCTATAATTATTAATGAGTATATTCTCAGTTGAATATAGAAAGTGTAATCATAAATGTATAATTGTAAAATGTTTACAATAGACGAATAGAATTTGGCAAACAAGAGGCCTGTCATCTTATTGTAGTTGTGTCTCAACAGCATATAACAGTTTGGAATATTTTAACACTTGCTATAATATGGAGTGTATCGTTGAATGTCGTGAGTCTCACAAGTGATCTAAAATCTACATACATGGCAGCATTTACATCTGACAATTCATGTATGTATGTTTTGTACAATATAAATGTTTCTTCACTATATACTATTTATTTTTTGCCAAAAAAGAAATCATTGGAACTTTATCTTAATATATTTTTAATATACATATCATGCTGTCATGTAACAATCTCACACATAACATTCATATTATTATATATTTTATCTTATTTTATTATTATGCTTTTAATATATAAAGATTATTTACTTGCTTTTAGTATATGTGTTTACACCACAAACTGCAACATTTATTTATAAGAAAACATGCCTTATTGAAAGTATCAGTTCTATATTAGCGGCCACTTTTGTACCTCATCTACAGGAAAAACGTAATTCTTCTTTTGGCCAATGGCAACGAAAGTCACAACTATTCTTTTTGGATTCGAATCAGGTATGTTTTATATTAAATAAATTTATGTCTAATTATATATAATGTTTAAATTAATTGAGATGTAGGTATATTTATATTTTATTATCTATTATTGTACTTTGTTTAGGAATTGCTCACATTGGAACCAGAATCTGAAGCGAGTATTTCTTTAGAGATTATTTCAGACAAAGGAACCATGCCATTGACCGCCTTCTCCAACTTAATAGCGACTCAAACGTCTTCGAGCAAAGAACAGACTGTCGCGCAAATTCATGAACATCTTGGTATACCAGCGAAAGGAATGGTACAAGAAGTAGGTAGAATTTTGAGTTTCGAAATTTGTTTTATGCAAAGATTCCTTCAAGTCGCGCATATTTTATGTACAAATTTTCTGAAATTAAAATAAATTTTATTTAAGGAATAAATATATTATAATTAAAATTAATTTAAAATAGTAATCTGTAATTGTTCGTTATATTATGATTCAATTGAAATATTTGCGACTTTTAGGATTCTTGATAAATTCCTTATTCTCTATTAGCATATTTTTGCACAATTGATATGCCAATATCAATTAAAGAGAAATATTTTTAAAAAATTTTGTTTATTTGGATAATAATATAAGAAAATTTCATTATATTTGAGATCAAATTTACATTAAGTAAACAAACGGAGATAATTTGCAAAATAAATAAAAGTTCTTTATCTAAGGTAAATGTAAAAAATAAATATAACAAATGCATTATGAATACATATTCATAAGAAATAATATAAAAAATCGTTTTAATATTTCATTTTGAATATCTCATATAAAGTTCAGAATTAATAGACATAAAAATTTTGTGTTGTGTTAAAATTTTATACATAGATAAAGAGATGAAAATTTATCAATGAAAATAATATAATATAAAATAAAATAATATAGATTACAATATATATATTTCTCTTATTATGATTGTCAGTCACTTATTGCATATTTTTCAACAGAATGATATTCTAAATTATTTTCTAACATAAATGCTTTTATGTCTCTATGTTTTTTAAATAAGCTTAAACTTATTTAGTTTAACAGATTGAAACGGTATGTTTTGTATAATCGGACGACGAAATTTGCCATAAAGTATCATTGCCAATCGCGGATCGTATTGAATGTCCATTTGTCAGTGTCTTCTTCCTAAGCGATAATTCCGACAGCGACGAACAAAATCGAACTTTCTATAGCGAAGACAATGCCATTGTGGAATTTGTCTCATATTCTCGATTGCCTGCAAATTGTATAACTTAAACAGAATTATTAGGAATTATTATTGAACANTGAAAAATTAGTGCGCTAGAAGTTAATAAAACTGCGGAAAGGAGGAGAAAAGAAATTATTATAATATAATGACCGACTACATTAATCGAAATCAGGAATGTTATTGAGAAGGTAAAAAATCATTGAGATCTTGACGAAAAGTCTTCCTGTTTACAAAATCATGTACCACCTACGACTCAATGTGGACACATCATCGCACTCTCGGACAAATAAAGATTGGTTTAATGAGGAACGTTCAATGACCAACGTCCACTCATACTTTCGACATTATCATATACATCCCACGTATTTACAATGGAGAAAAATATGAGTCGCATTTCTTATAATTGACTCTTCAAGAGAAAAGAGAACTTTGTGCGTCGCGTGTTGCGTATCAACGAAATCCCGGTAATCCAAAATCAGTAAATCATATAATTTCCAATTACATTATTTTCAATATTAGCTCCGTTTAACGGTGAGATATTACATACAAAGACACTTACTGCTTCGCTGTTGCTGGCGGGATATCCAAAAGCGATCACTGCGAGTAGTAGCGTTGTAAACAGACACGACACCAATTTTGACGCAGTCAGCTTCATTCTCGTCACTGTCTTTTTCCGGTGAGACACCCAAGAAGATTTGACTCTGGACTTTTTAAATTCTTTTTTCAGTTCTCTTCAGCCTATTCCGTCTTTTCGATTAATAATTACAATCAGATCGCTCTTCGAGTTCTTCTCGAACAGTTTCTTTCTTCAGCGAAAAATGCAAATTAATCCCAATGTTTATATTAAAATTTCCTACAGAGCTATGTTAAGTTTTGCCCAGTTTTTATCAACGTGAATGATTGTACGAGGGAGTCGACGAACCGACACGATCCAACGCGATACAACCTAGTGAAATTGGTACGTGGAAAAATATTTAGTAGTCCTTATAACAGTGGACTGACACAGAGCAAATCCTTCATGTGTGTTCCAACGCTCCGCGGACGACTGGCTTTCAGCAGAAGTCTCGGCATGATTTAATATAGAGATCCTCCCACCTTCTCACGGCGTTCTAGTTGTCCCTTTAGGACGACTGGACAACAGGCAAACTTCGCTGGAAATCCTGTGCCTCACAATCGTATTGCGAGCTATTCATATGTATTCTTACGTATATATATATTTTAGTTTATTTTGACGGCGTTATCAGTTAGTTGTCTTTTCGTCGTGTGGGCGGAAAGTTGGCCTGGCAAATTGAACAGTGTGAGGTAGAGTTGTATTGGAAAAAGCAGATAAGGGCAAATGTAACATGCATCGCATTCGTATCGAATAATTAATCCGCCGTGCCGAAAATAAACTCGAGAAATATCTCGTCGAGGAATTTATCGAAAGTAGTTACGCGCGAAACATAACGTGTTCTACAACTACCAGAAATGAAGGCGTTAAAAGTAGTTTTGTGTCTGTCGCTATTCATCCCCGGTAAAAATGTATAAGGTGTACCATTTTGATTTCAAGTGCGTGTCTTTGGATATGATTGACCTTGAATAGGAGATCGTTGAACTCATTATGATGTAACGCAAGATGTTTTACCTTAATTAAAGTATTTCATTTAGAATATTGGGAAAATATTTCGTAAGATAAAATTAGTCGAAATAAGAAAAAGTTCTTTTTAAATGATTAACGCATTTTTATAATGCATTCATAGTTCGAATTGAGTAATCTTGTTCACATGGACGGAAAAAAGGGGAATCTCTTGTTCTTTATATCGAAAGATAGAGATCTGACGATCTTTATTGGTTTGATCAGATTTGTTTCAAAATTTTTTTAATGACAACAATATGGCATCGATCTCAATACGTATTATACAAAAAAACTGAAAAGAGTAAAGTATAATGAAATAAGTATATGAGTATATAAGTATAATATTGAAATATAATATTATAAGTATATAAGTATAATATGAATTGAAATAGTTGAAGTGACTCTGGACAAAATCCGAAAAAATTAATCTTGTCACAAAAGGTCACTTGACAGTCATCCGATATGTAAACATATAATAAAGCTTATATCTCGCTTAATTTTCAAAGTATTTTATCGCATCGATTACAATAGGACACTCTGCGCGATGCGAACGATGCTGTCGTTGTCTGGGATTGCTTGCAAATGTAAAACCAGGCCAGCAGGAACAAAGTCTTATCTTCTTCGCCGATGTCTCGATTGTTGCCATTGATATCTGCTAATAAAATATCATACCGGAGGGCAAAGTTTAGATCAATTTGTCTCATTGACACATCGCCATCAAATTTTATAATGATATTTTATGATTACACGATGCCTCTAATTTCTTCAAAAGAATTAAAATTTCTCGACTTTTTATCCACCTATCTTACGATATTTATTTGAATCACTTTACATGAACTTCTTATTTTATTTCTTCATTCTATTTATTCTTAATATTCTATCAATATTCATTGATAATAATTTTAATATTTATTTACATTTCTGACATCTACTAATTACAACCTGTTTGTCAAAGTATTCGCACTAAAAAACTTCTCCTATGCTAAAAATAATATTTTTACGCTCAAAATAGACTAGACTATCTTCTTTTCCATGTTTAATACATATTGTTATGCGCACTTTAATAAGTACTTTATTAATGACCGCGTCACATCACGAACGTCAGACTTTACGCTTGGTAATTGTCTTGATTATTGATAATAAAATGCATTCTCTGACCATCTCGGCTGTTTTTCGTATGAATTTTGCGGATATTGTCGTCATGATTCTCTGAAATCGATTTGAATCGAAGTTATTCAGTTGACAATCGCGTCATCCTAAAAGTGGGAATAGTACAAACATGGCCTAAATATATCATATTGTCAGTAATATAATTATTGCCTTATAAGAGATGAAATAAAAGATTTTTCCTCAAAGTAATTTTACAATTTTAAAGTATTAATTACTGCTTAATTTTGCGAATTTCATATTTCAAGTATTCATTTATTCGAAAAGAAAATCGTTGTACTTAAAGACAATTATAAACTTGTGATTCGGATGATGAACGAACGGATATTTATTCACGAAATCAAAGCGCATTTTAAATTTTAGACAATAATACATATAGATGCGTGTTCGTTGCTAAAGTGTACACGTTTCGGAGAATATTCGTGTGGGTTGCAACAGACGAGTCAACCTAGATCTGAAGTAGAAGATTGCTGGAATTGCACAAATTTCACTTGAAGGTGTGCTGTGTGTCAGCTTTAAAACTAATTAGCCAGTCGTCTGACCGACCGATTATCACAAGTGCCGCTTACGTGGCAAACATATTTTTGAACGTGTCGCGAGGCCTATGCGTTCCATTGATATCTGTATCCGAACATAACATTTTTTTTAATACATGATTTCGCAGAGTATTTGCTTATTAAATTACTTAACATTGCTTAACATTAATCATTTCTTGTTTTTCAGTTACTTAGCGTGCCCACTCATACTTTGCCACCCATGAGACTGCTGTGCACGTCATTCATTTTGTCGCTGGCAGGACAACAACCCTTAAGAAATTATTCCAAAAATACCGAAAACTTTAGGTATGCAGAGTTAACTGTTTACATTTGTTAAAATTATTTGATTTTACGTGAATGAACATAGTGTATTGATCTTTTTGAAATTTTCAGAGACAGCGATGACAATGCTCAAGACAGTACTTCAGATGTAAGTGATAACGAAATATCACCGCCGACAAAACCCGCGGTCACACCGATGAATGAGAAAGAGGATATGGATGAAGATGCAAACGTACAACTTACCAGTCACGACTGGTCTTTCCTATCCACTATACTTCCCGATCCAGACAATAATCCTTGAGTCGTGTAAAAATTGTCGTGTGAACTACAACGGTAAGATAATAAAATTATCAATTTAAAGAATATATCCCTCATAAACTGAAATATGTTGTGCAAAAGATGTACAGAGTATATTGATGAAACGTTAATAAACGATTTGGATCAACGTCTGAATCAACATCATAAAATATATATAACTTGTTAAGATGGTTTTGGTAATTGATTCAATCGTGAGGCGAGCTCAGCGAGTTCAATGACAACTTCGTTGATTCTTCTTTTATAAATCGGATCTTTTTCCATGTTTGGAAAGACGAACTCTTTCCTGTTCCGAAAATAGTACTCGGAGTAAGACACTGATTTCATGACCTGTGCGCCACGAATCTCATCCATTAGAACCGTAGGAAAGTAGATTATCGCAGTAATAACGGCTCCCAGACGTTGTTCCTCCATACCTTCGATCAGCTCTGACCATGGAGGTATTTGTACAGGGATTTCGTGAATGTTGAGGGTCTCGCGCAATGTATCGTAATAATGACGCAACATTGTACTCTCCCAAGTCTCTCGGAAGCTCCGGTCTGTGCACAAATACAAAAATTGTGCTACGTCGTGCGCCAAGGGAGAATACCTTAATAACTGGAAGTCCACTAGCAAGCATTTGGGCGGCACGTCGTTATTGAAAAGAAGATTGTTGCCCCAAAGATCTCCATGACTGACCACGTTCGCCTTCGTGCACGACGGCTTCATAGCATGATACACCTGCTCGCAAGTTGAACGTATTAGATCGGGATCGTGTCCTAAACGCTCGGCTATGATCGCTGCCAGTTCAATGCCTGATTCGAACCACTCCCGCGTTATTCCTTCGTGAACGAAGGCTCTCTCCACGAAAGCGTCAGGATACAGCCGGTTGAGGGACGTGCCGAGACGATTTTCCGCCAGCAGGGAGGCGGCGTGCATTCGCGCAAGAGCGCTTAAACCCGCACGCACGAGCGTCTTGTCGAATAGCTTATCCCGCATCGTATAACCCTTGCTGCTTAACTCCTCAAAGATCATCAAATCGTTCTTCACCTTGTAGCACATCGGTGCCCACCGTTCCCCGTGGTATCCTTCGCGGAGCAATGGCATTATGACGCTGTAAAACTTTGTTTCTTGCTTGAAAACGCCCTTTTTTATCACATAGTTGGCTTGATCGGGTACCTCGTAAGGTACGGCCTTGAGAAAGAACGAGAGAGCTATGGTTTCCTCTTTCCTTCTGGCTATTACATCGAGCAGATAATGAGAGCCGAGATATCCGAGCTTGCCATCGGAGAAAGGTCGAATAGCGTATTCTAGTAGATCGGCGTCATTGCTCAGCGCGCGTTTTGCCACCTCCTTTACTTCTTCAAAAGAGAGCAATTTGTCAATATTTTTGATAACATCGACAGTTTCCATTTCAAGATTCTTTTATTGACAACCGTATTTTTTCCGTATTCTTTTCGTAAATGATACTTTCAGATAATTGAGATCAGGACAATCAGTTCGTCCTTATATACTCGTTATATATATATGCTGACGATAATATTGTAATTTATCAACCGATCCCGCTGCATATAACATGACATATTTCCATCAAGATATCTTCCGATAAAAACCCTCGTCATATAACATTTTCAAAGTGGTGCAGTAAAGTTAAGCCTGACGATATACGTTAAAATCATTCGCTTCTTATGTATCGTTACATTATTATTTGATACTAAAATGTATCAGTTGTCGATTCTTTGAGATTTTATCGCAACGAACAAATGGCCAGTATATTGTCTCGAAAATGGTATCGATTATCGAGAAAACACTTCCGATGGAGTGCTGAAGATGCACGCATTTAAAGGGCTATTGAAAGACAATCATTTAATTCTTAATACTAATTTGATAGAATACGCATAAATATATTTGATTGAGTATTCTTGAGTATTCTTTCAGAGAATTTAGAACTACTACTAGAATATTTTATTATAGAATATTTTTAGACTGTCGCAAAGATTCTTTATACCTATGATAAATCACGTTATCAACGCTGATTTGTCCGCTGATAAGACATCGGGGATGTCTCGGTATGGAAACATCATAGTGTTTGATCAAAATCTACCTCAGATTTATGTATATCGCAATGCTGTAAATCTGCTGTCGTGAAATCCAGACATGCGAATGAAAAAATCCCAAACCTTATTTTATCTTTGCCTTTTGACATCTTTCACTTTGCATTTGCTAATTGTTGAGCATACAAGGAAAGAATAGTTTTGCTGAAGTATTTAAAATAGACATAGATCTGAAAACAATTTCGTTGGACCATAACATATCTGATAAACATCAAAAATATCTGATATACATCAATGTTATAATTACATTAATATTACAGTTTCCCATTCAATAATATAAATGTAATGCTGTGTACATAACAGTTGTTGGATAGGAAATTTAATATGATACTATTATATCGCTTGGTGCTTATTGGATAATTTTGTAGAATGCTCAAACTGGTCGCTAAAATTTCAAAAATTTTTGCAGTATTATCATTATGCTCAAGCGTTCCACAATTATTTTGATGATCCAACAAAATTATATTATATTTTCAGATCTGTATCTAACAAAATTTTTAAATACTTCAATAAAACCATGTATGTATAAAAAATATATAAACGTATAGTATAATATTATAATAATTGTATCTTAATTAATTTTACATGACATATCTTAATTAAAATTTTACGTGACGATTTTGGATTGAATTAAGAAAATTAAAACGTATATTAGTATAAAAAAAGTATGAATATATGCTACCATTATAATTGAAACCTTAATTTATTTTCGCTACGAGCTGTATTTAATCAAAGCATTATAGGAACGAAGTGACGATTAATTAGCGATTACTTTATGAGGGCCTTGGCTCGTTCGTGACGATGTCGATGACAAGATTGCTGTACTTTACGGTGTCGTTGACAAAAAAGCACGGCGTTCTCCTTGACCTGTATGCAACAAATTCGTTATCAGGCAATATATCCCACGCGTGTTTCTCAAACAGCGGCTGAAATTTAATGTCATTCCACACGCATCCTCAAACGAACATACAAGGCTGGTAAGGTTACTATCAGTTGGCTTTTCCAACTAATAGTAACCTTACGCCTATAGCTATTAATAAAGAATTTCTGGAAAAATCCTTTGAATACAGAAATAATGCGATTTCTTTTTATACAGACGGATCTAAATTGGATAAAGATCGTTTGGGGTGGGAGTTTTCTCCCCAGACTTAAATTTACGTATTTTCCACAGACTCCCCGTTGAAACTTCTATTTTCACTGCTGAGGCTTGTTTTAGCTATTAATGCAATTGCAGATTTTAATTGTACTAGAGCCGTTATATTTTCGGACTTCAAAAGTGTTTTAGATGCCCTTGCATCCCCATTATCTAATAATAAAAATTATTTAATCCACAGAATTAAAAATAATTTACTAAACGCGATTCGGGATGGTAGGGAAATAAATTTATTTTGACTCCTTGCATAGGGGCAATCCGGGAAATGAAGTTTTTTCGCCGAAGAAAGCTTCCAGTATGAGCTATAGACTTTATATCAAAATCCTATATGTAAACTTTCATACAGAGGCGAAAGAATCTCTCAACAAACAATTTTGTGGATACTTAGAGGAGACTGCTTGTGAAGCCGAGTCAATGCATGTTTCCCTCTATCAAAGTACTATCTCTCCTCGATCCTGGTATTACAAAAAACCGCTCACCAGAAAAGAAATAGTTCTAATTAACAGAATTCGTAGTAATCATTACAATCTAAACTTCAGTACGTTTCGAAAAAATATTGTAAGTTTCGCTGCATGCCCTTGTGGCGATCCCAAGCAGGACATTAATCACATTGTCTTTTTCTGTCCTATCACTACTCCCGAATCCTCCCACTTGAGAACTTATCTCATTAAATTCTTCCCCTATCATTTTATTGATATATTCCCAACATTTACTGATCCTTACTCAAAATTCATTCGCTTATTGCTGGCATATCTTAAAGCTAATGAAATCTGCATTTGATTCTTCCGCTTTTTCCCACCACTCATCCGTTACTCCCCCGTGCGGCGTCTTCATGCGGGCATCCGGGAGGAATCCGTATTACGCCGTAACACATGCGCTAGTAACCTGTCCGAGTTTGATCGTGGTTATCAGCCGTGTATACAACTATGACTACAGTTACTCTCCTTGCGCCTTGTGACATTCTTCCGTTTATACGATTTCCCTGTGGAAAATTGGAGGGATTTATCATACGTTATATGACTGAATGGACTCCGTAAAGGAGATGGCGTCATTTTAGAAAAGAAAAAGAAGAAGAAAACGGATTTGACATAAAGATATAACCTGAATTTTCGAAAATTTTAAATAAATAAATACACTGAATGTAAATGTGAATACAGTGAAAACAATTTTGTCAACAGAGTGTGATAAAAAGTATCGTTTATATATTTCAATGTTTCGGTAAAATGAAGAGAACATGAAAACAGTAAATGTCAGTATTATTTATAAATGTAAATACATCTATATGATATTTATAATTTATTATATTTATATTTAAATATCGTTTAGGATTATGAATCACAACCGTGATTGTAGTATTTTTCTCCCATATCTTCATGAAAAAGACGGTGAATATACGGATCTTTGCGTGGAATGTGAGAAAGCCCAAATATTATGTGCTTAAACTCCAGGAGGCTTTCACATTGGAATGGAATTTCAGATAAGTTTTCTTCTTTGTTCTAAAAATTTCACGAATATATTAAACAAAAAACAATTATTTTGTGAATTATATTGTATTCTTTTAGAGGCGTCAAAGTCTAAGATGAGATTACGGACAGAATGAGTTTAAAGACATAATAAATATACAGACAAAATTTACGAATGGATTGGACGGTAATTGTAGCTGTATTGTAACAATCAACATAAATCACGCAAATTATCAAATTACAGCTCATATCTGCCATATTCGCCAGTCACAAGTAATCATTTATATAATTATTGTCACTTACGTTAAATTATAAATTTATTTTATAATATTAAAATGTAAAAGTATATTAATTATAAATGCCATTTACCACAAATGACTTCAGAAATCATTCCAAAAATGCTGAAAACTTTAGATATGTAGAATTAACTGCTGTTTACATTTGTTAAAATTATTTGATTTTACGTGAATAAACATTGTATATTGATCTTTTTGTAATTTTCAGAGACAGCGACGACAATGCTCAGAACAGTACTTCAGATGAAAGTGATAACGAAATATTACCGCTAACGAAACTCGCGATCACACCGACGAATGAAAAAGAGGATATGGATGAAGACCCAAACGTACAACTTACCAGTCACCATTGGTCTTTCCTATCCACTATACTTCCCGATCCACAATAATCCTTGAGTCGTGTAAAAATTGCTATGCGAACTACGACGGTAAAATAATAAAATTATTAATTTAACGAGTACATCCTTCATAAACTGAAATATGTAAAAGATGTACAGAGTATGTTGATGAAACGTTAATAAACGATTTGGATCAACGTTTGAATCAACTATATAAAATATATATAACTTTTTAAGATGGTTTTGGTAACTGATCCAATCGCGAGGCGAGCTCGGCGAGTTCGATGACAACTTCGTTGATTCTTTTTTTGTAAATCGGATCTTTCTCCATGTTTGAAAATACGAACGCTTTCTTGTTCCAAAAAAAGTCGGAGAAAGACACTGATTTCATGACCTGCGCGTCACGAGTCTCATCTATTAGAACCGTAGGAAAGCAGATTATCGCAGTAATAATGGCTCCTAGACGTTGTTCCTCCATACCTTCGATCAGCTCTGACCATGGGGGTATTTGTACACGGATTTCGTGAATGTTGAGAGTCTCGCACAATGTATCGTAATAATGACGCAACATTGTACTCTCCCAAGTCTCTCGGAAGCTCCGGTCTGTGCACAGATACAAAAATTGTGCTACGTCGTGCGCCAAGGGACAGTACCTTAATAACTGGAAGTCCACCAGTAAGCATTTGGGCGGTACGTCGTTATTGAAAAGAAGGTTGTTGCCCCAAAGATCTCCATGACTGACCACGTTCGCCTTCGTGCACGATGGCTTCACAGCGTGATACATCTGCTCGCAAGTCGAACGTATTAGATCGGGATCGTGTCCTAAACGCTCGGCTATAATCGCTGCCAGTTCAATGCCTGATTCGAACCACTCCCGTGATATCCCTTCGTGAACGAAGGATCTCTCCACGAAAGCATCAGGATAAAGCCGGTTGAGAGACGTGCCAAGACGATTTTCCGCCAGCAAGGAAGCGGCATGCAGTCGCGCGAGTGCGTTTAAACCCGCACGCATGAGCGTCTTGTCGAATAGCTTGTCCCGCATCGTGTAGCCTTTGCTGCTTAACTCCTCAAAGATCATCAAATCATTCTTTACCTTGTAGCACATCGGCGCCCACGGTTCCCCGTGATATCCTTCGCGGAGCAATGGCATTATGACGCTGTAAAACTTTGTTTCTTGCTCGAAGACGCCCTTTTTTATCACATAGTTGGCTTGATCGGGTACCTCGTAAGGTATGGTCTTGAGAAAGAACGAGACAGATATGGTTTCCTTTTTCTTTGTAGCTATTACATCGAGTAGATAATGAGAGCCGAGATATCCGAGCTTGCCATCGGAGAAAGGTCGAATAGCGTACTCTAGTAGATCGGCATCATTGCTCAGCGCGCGTTTTGCCACTTCCTTTACTTCTTCAAAAGAGAGCAATTTGTCATTATTCTTGATAACATCGACAGTTTCCATTTTAAGATATTTTTTTATTCGTATTGACAACCGTATTCTTTTTGTAAATGATACTTTCAGATAATTGAGATCAGGACAATCAGTTCATCCTTATATACCATCGACATATTGGACCGCTGATCGCAGTGATAGAGATACGCGTGAGAGGCAGATAATAGACATTCCTTCTTTGTCTACTAAAGCTTGATTGGTTATTGTTGCTCTACAGAGCAACTCTACTATTATCTACTTCTCACTCCACGCGTATCTCTATCCCTCACATCTGCGATCAGCAATGTAGTTCTGTATGTCGATGTACTTGTGTCGACTTGTGTCACCAAATGGAAAGCACTCGATGTTATATACTTGTATATATGTCGGTAATATCATAATTTATCAATCGATCCCGCTGCATGTAACATGACATATTTTCATCAAGATATCTTCCGCTAAAAGCGTCATATGACATTTTCAAAGTGGTATAGTAAAGTTAAGCCTGACGATATACGTTAAAATCATCCGCTTCTTATGGATCGTTACATTATTATTTGATACTAAAATGTATCAGTTGTCGATTCTTTGAGATTTTATCGCGACGAATAAATGGCCAATGTATTGTCTCGAAGAGGGTATTGATTATTGAGAAAACACTCCTTATGGAGTGCTGAAGATGCGTTTAAACGCCTATTGAAAGACAATCATTTAATTCTTAATACTAATTTGATAGAATACGCATAAATATATTTGATTGAGTATTCTTGAGTATTTTTTCAGAGAATTTAGAACTACTACTAGAATATTTTTAGGCTGTCGCTAAGATTCTTTATACCTATAAATCACGTTGTCAATGCTGATTTGTCCGCCGATAAGACATCGGTGACATCTCGGTGTGAAAACATCATAGTGATTGATCAAAATCTATCTCAGATTGATGTATATCGCAATGCTGTAAATCTGGTGTCGTGAAATCCAGATATGCGGATGAAAAAATGCCAAACCTTATTTTATTTTTGTCTTTTGACATCTTTCACTTTGCATTTGCTAATTGTTGAGAATACAAAGAAAGAGCAGTTTTGCTGAAGTATTTAAAAATAAAGTGTCTAAAATAGACATAGATCTGGAAATAATTTTGTTGGACCATTAACATATCCGAGAAACATCATCAATATTATAATTACATTAATATTATAATTACATCAATATCATTATTATAACTATAATTACATCATAGTTTCCCATTCAATAATATAAATATAATCCTGTGTACGTAACAGTTACATTGTTGGGTAGGAAATTATTAATATAATACTGATATTATATCGCTTAGTGCTTATTGGATAATTTTGTAGAATGCTCAAACTGGTCGCTAAAATTTCAAAAATTTTTGCAGTATTATCATTATGCTCAAGCATTCCACAATTTGATGATCCAACAAAATTATATTATATTTTCAGATCTGTATTTAACAAAATTTTTAAATACTTCAAAACCATGTACGTATAAAAAATATATAAATGTATAGTATAATATTATAATAATTGTATCTTAATTAATTTTACATGATGTATCTTAATTTAATTAAAATTTAATTAAAATTTTACATGACGATTTTGGATTAAATTAAGAAAATTAAAACGTAAATTAGTGTATAAAAAAAGTATGAATATAAGCGTTATAATTAAAACCTTAATTTATTTTCGCTACGAGCTGTATTTAATCGGCTTTAAGTATTACAGGAACGAAGCGACGATTAATTAGCGATTGCATTATGAGGGTCTTGACTCGTTCGTGACGATGTCGATGACAAGATTGCCGTACTTTACGGATTGCTATTGATAAAAAAGCACGGCGCTCCTCCTTGACCTGTATGCAGCGAATTCGTCGTCAGGCAATATATCCCACGTGTGTTTCTCAAACAGCGGCTGAAATTTAACGTAATTCCACACGCACCCTTGAACAAACGTCTCGTTTTTGTTTGTACGTGTGAAACAAAAAAATTGCGCTCTCCTCTCTTTGAGCTATCCTGGCGAAAATAAAGATCGATGATCGATCGTAAATTGAAGGGGAGAGTGAAAGAAGCATAAATGAACTACTAGGAAGCATAAATTAGAATAGTGAAGCGTAAAAAATAGTGATTTTAAGAGGGATTTTAAACGCTTTTTTTACGTTTCGCTCTCGATTTACGCTCCGATTTTTATTTTCCAGAGTGTATCGAGATTCGTCGACAAAATTAAGTTGGAATTTTTGTAATCGCGATTCCTTAAAGTTTCCTCTTCTGATTTATGCCTTCTCTTATCCCTCACTGACTTTTCAAGAATATGAGTTTTGGAAATTTTTATTTTGCAATTTCAATTTCGGAAATTTTGTGATTAATGGCGTCTGTGTGTTCAAATATATATATAATATCGATTTATCTCGAACAATACTGCGTTTACGATATCAATAAAGTGGCTACGATTGCATGATATTTTTTTGTATTAGTATATATATACGATATAAAAGGAAATTAGATCTACAACAAGATTTTACAAATTCTTCGAGAAGTGAAGCTAAACGAAATTCGAATGACAATTAAATGAATTTAAATCAATATGTGATATATATTCCAAAACAAATTCTAAAATTATATAAAATAATACAATACATATATATTCCAAAATCGTTACATAATACTCCAAAGTATTAATCCCAGATTATATCAGTTATTCAAATGGAGCATGTCTTGCGTTATATTGGACTCACTCGTTTTCTTTTTATAAAAAAAAATAATTTATAAAAAAAAATAAATCACAATAGTGGCTGTTAAACGAATGATTCTTTTCGAATTTGTGTCAGAGACCTCTCGTTGCGAGGGCGTGTATTCGCACGATTGGCTGGGTGAATGTCGGCAGTCGGTTACCATAAATTGTAAATCTTATGGAAGTTATCTAAATTATCGTCAGCGAGCACACGCGAGCGCGTCGCGATCACATTTGCGATCAGTCGCACACTTGACTGCGCGAACGAGCTGGAAGGAAATTTTATCTATATATATAATATATATAGATAATTATATATAATATATATATATAAAATATGACAAAGTTGACTTTTGCAATTTGTTTAATTGACTTTAATCTGGATTAATGTTTCACACCAGAATGTTTGCTCACGTGCATCTCGATCCAGTCTTCGAGCATATGCCTGCAGTTCGGAGAGACATCTCTGATTCCGAATATTTAATGAAATACCAGAAAAGAAATAAAAACACAAAATTTGATTAAAAATTATCATTGAATTACTATCTGTTTACATTATTTCTTCGGTACATTCGATGTATAATCAAGTGTGCGACCGGCATCGGCGTATATTTTAACTGGCAAGGTACGAGTAACTTTCAGGCTCGTTTAATCCAGACTGAGAGATTAGTTCGAGCGATGTGACGAGCAAGAAAAACAGACCGAATGAATTCTCTCAACAAGGATGATGAAATTATTATTAAATTAAATTATTATTAAATTCGACGATGTTATTGGTGACGCTGTCTCCCTCGTACAAAAGTCAGATAAAAACTTTTATTCTACGTAAAATTATACGCATATTTACGTAAAATTTTCAGTTCCGTAGTTCCGTAATCTTTTGTGTGACATAAATTCGCTCGTTGTTTCTCAAGGATAACGATTGTTGCGGACATTTTTGTGACGTCTCGAGTCACAAAAAATCGTGTTGAGAAACGTCACTGCAATTGTTCGCGTTACCGCAAATTGATTTGAAGCGATTTAGGAGCGTGATTTCTGCAAAACGCCTCGGGATATTGCGGGCTTAACGGCCCCGAACATGAAAAGCTGAAGAAAATGTGGCTAGGAAAAACAAAGCTTTAATGTACCATTCAGTTCTTTCTTTTATGTAACTACTCTATCGCGTTTCTGTTAGATACATTTTATTTGCTCCCTTTTCTTTTCTCCGGTTTCTGTAAAACGCGAGTACACGGGGTGTCTTTGAAAAAGACGAGGAAAATGGTCCTGGCGGTAAAAGGAGTTTCGGCAAAATATAATCTCGAAAAAATATTCGAGACAAAAAAGAAGCTGCTGATTCGATAACAAAGCGTAGCATGTCCAAAATCGGAAACATTAAAACATTTTTAAAAAATGCGTTTTGGACATGCGTATTGTCTCGCGTGAATCTGACGTCGCTAATGGTCGCCAACGTAAATTAACTTTAATCTCAGTTCAATTGTGAGAAAAAGACGAAGAGTTGAACCGAGATTAAAATTAATCTACGTGGTGGAAACGAGCATAAGTCACCCGGCGAATCGTCGAGGTTCCGCTATTTTCCCGTGGAACGTGGAGCCAATTTGCCGCACTTTGAACATTAGGTCACGCAACCGTGCGATACCGATTCTATAAACCCCGCTTAAACTTGCGAGGTAGTAGTATTCGAGCTTAGGCGAAGGTAGCTCGCGGAGCTTTAATTATTGCCGGGAGACATTCGAAGTGACGTGTTTCGCGAAGTGTATTGATGTAGTTGCGTTATTACTTGCGCTCCAGTGATCCCGATATATATTCGAATATGAATTCCTACGCAATCTAGTGCGGAGAGTTCCTTTCTAAAAGTTCCCTCTTCCCCGTCATTAATAACGAAGATTTGCCTAAACGAGAAATAATAAATCGAAGTACGAGCCGATCGTTACAATTCGCGCGTTTCTTCATCGCGACTCTCGAACGATCTTCCGCGAAGTTGAGTTCAAGTTTGTTGCGGGCCAACCCTTTCCGAGGGCTGTTTTGCCCGGCGACGGCGCGGGCGTCGTCGTCGTCGACGTCGCCGTCGGCGGGGGCTATTCGTTGCCGCCAGTTTCTCGACGGTGGCGGCGCGCGCGCACTTCGAGTCACGTTTGGTTCGCGTCCGCTCGAGAAGGAGTTTAGTAGCAGCTGCGCCTCCGCGTGCCACGCGAACCCATTGCGAGCGTATTTGCCACTCGGTCACGACGTCTGTCAACCGTCGATCGCCGGTTAAGCTACGCCGTTGTCTATCCGCCGCGATGAAGGGAAGCGCGGGACGAAGGATGGACGGACGGGCGCGCGCCGTCCGAACGCTCTGAACTTCGCCGCGAGTCGCCGCGGGAATCGCGCGAACGCGGGCGCGAGTGCGAGGGCGGAGTGTGCGCGCGCGCGCGCGGGCGCGAGGACGGACGCGTCGTTGACGCGCGCGATATCGTCAGTTGCGCTTCGAGGATACGTCGACGTCGATCTGGAAAAAAGGAACGGAAGCGAAGGAACCACGTGTCCGGGCGACACGATTACGCTCGTTATCGCGCGGGACAGCGGGACAGCGGAAAGTTCGCTCGACCGGAAAGGCTCAAGGTACGCTCGAGCCACTCGCGGTTTCGTCATTTTCCTCTTGGGCGCTCCGTCGGAATGGAAAGCCCTTTAATCGTTCGAGTCGAGATGATCCCCCCTTTTTTTAGAAAGATAATCTTCGCGCAAAGGACAGTGATTTTGCACCATAACTTTGTTGGACGTTGTAAAAAAATCTCTCTATGCCACTGTCTCTCTCTATGAGAGACTCGCAGTCTCGACACGAAATAATTGTATCAATTTGTCCTAAACGAGTTTTATCTTCGATCTGTGTCATTGTTTACGTAACGCGACAGTAAAATTCGCTCCAAATATCTGTGTTTTTTTTTTCATTTCTGATGGTACCGAATTTATTGGGTTGGTAACAGTACCGTTCGCTACCGAAACGCGCCAAGTTCTCGATAAAGAGTTCGCGTAAAGCTTCGCGCAAACGACGGAAATCAACATCAATTAAGATTTAAGCATTCGCCGTCTCACGGATGAAAAAGTATGCCAAGTATTTCGTCTATAATGGATGGGCAATCCCCGCGTACGAGGAGAAATTTGAGAAATTAAATCCGCGAGGCGTCCCCCGAGGTGAGCGCTAATAAATTAGTCGAACGGTTAAAGGTTAGGGAGTCGAGGAGGATCATCTCCAGTGTCTCCCGGCAATAATTAAAGTCCCGCGGCGCCTCGTCGAGTATCCGCGTACTAGTAAGTTCAACGGGCTTGCGGGATTATCGCAGGAACAGCTGCGCGAACTGTAATATTCGTAGTGCGGTAAATCGCTGGATCGATCGACGCCGCGGGAAACGACGTCCGCGATCCCGATGATCGCGATCGAACGCGATTCGACACGACGATTCGGACACGCGAGGAGCTTTGCCGATTCGATCGCGTTTACGATCATCGTGCATTCGGCGACGATAACGGACACGCCCCACGGAGAGTGGCCCCGGAGCGCGGTGGTCATCGCCGACCGCAGAAACGAACGTTCGAACAGCCGGACGCGGATCGCGTAGGACTGCCTGGCCGTCCCTGGTGAGTATGTGTCCTTGCCGCGTGGATGAAATTATTCAAATGGTAGCCACACCGTGCAATTACCGTGCGAATAACGCACGGAGATACACGGCTCGGAGATACGCGCCAGAGAGCGTCATTCGCTATTCACGTCGAACCGAATCCTCGTCCGATTTATCGGAGTTTGCCAGGTTCCGGACGTTAATCTCGATGACTTAAAACAGTCAGACGCTCTCGAGCGCGTCTATGATGTTTATGTTTAGACCGATAGATCGAGATCTACCTGATTCCCCGCATGCTCTAGAAGAATCTTAATAATTCTTCCGATCCGAAACCAGACGGCTGCAGCACTTGAAATATAGTTTACGAAACTTACGAATGGGATCTGTCGAACCCTTGTCTCGCCGTGCGAGAGCTTTAATAAATTTTCTCTTCAGAATCAAATTGATTGAACGCTCGAGATATCGCTTGTAGAAGCTTATGCCAAATTAGCTCGTAAAAAGCCTGCCGAGCTTTTAATAATTATCGCATGGGCTGAGAGAAAATTCAGTTTAAACGAATAGTTTAAAATATTTTAAAGTTTTTTTTTTGTTTGAATGATTTGAATTTATATAACGGAGAGATCTTAATAACAATCAAAAAGCTCAAAATGTCAAGATATCATTAAGGATTAACCGATTAACTCTTCGGTTCTCTGAAACAACGGTTTATCTCTGTTATACTTTAATGCACAATTAGATCCTTTTTATAACGCAGATACAGGAAGAAACTAACTTTTAAAATAACTAAGATTTGTTTGTATTACAATTCGATAATTGTGACGTAATAATCTTAGCGAGATAATAACTCTCGCAAAGATTCCGAATACTTTAACGTGTACATATTTGTATTTACGTTTCGCGTTGCATTCAAGCTTTACGTGATATAATTCAGAATTTCCGAAATATGAAACGTCCGCGTAATACGAAGATTTAACGTTAAAATAAAACGAAAACTTTGTATGTTTAATAATTATGAGCATGTATAGAAAGCTAAAAATTAAATGAATTTTGGATGAAAATATCGTCAATTAAAAATATTGCGAGCGAATGCCAGTTTTTGGAGTGGGTGCGAACGAGTACCAATTTTTTCAAATTTATCGTTACCGTTAGAAATACGATACATTTTTGCGCATGTTGGTGATTTTTATACGCTCGTTTTGCTCAACGTTATCAATTTTTATAATTCAGTCGTTCTAGTCTAGTTTGCATGTTTTTACGTGACAATGGAATAAGCTCGCGTCATAAATCATAATTTAACACACTAGTTTATATTCCTATCACACATTTAACGCTAAATGTGACTATCTGTCGTTCGATGATAATAGATACGATCTTTATATAAGACAAAGAAAATTTAGAATCAGCGATGGCCGCATTTAATGCTAAATGCGGAATATGAATATAGGTCGCCCTGTCTCTGATTAGCGGTGCATTTAACGCTCACCTGGTCATGCGATGCAAAGTTCCATCTATGTAATATGAAGATCGCGTTTATCCCACTAGTTAAACGTAAATGAAATAGTTTCGAAATGTTTACGTCGTTTAGGAATGTAGATTTAATTGACGAAAGTGCAATGCGCGCGATTGCTCATCGCGAGTGAAATATACGCACATTATCGAGGACATTCTCCCAGTTTAATTAGACGAAATTAGTAATAATATGCGAAGGAAAGCTTTGATTTTCTAAAAATTGGCTTGAAAATTTTTCGAGTCATTTTTTTAACTTTTGGAAATTTGTATTTATTTTAGTTCTAACGGAATTACATAATTTATCTAATTTAGTGACAACTAGAATAAATAAAAATGAAATTATTTTTTATTACAAATTGAACATTTAATTCTCGCAGAAGAAATTAAAGAAATTATTTGCAAAGCGATGGTAGTAGGTGTCGAGAGCGGAAAAGGATAGAACATTCAAACAATTTCAATCTAATTCTTCATGTCGACAATTACAAATTCAATTTCGCATAATGAATTCCTACTCGCGAGTTTCCCGTTCCAATTAATTGCATTTGTTAGATGCACATCTGATGATTTTTCCGTCTTGGAGAAATAGCATTCTGATAAAATTCCCGCATAAATTTGAGATGATAATTAGGTAACTTTGCTTCGTACTAATTTGATTAAAAAGTGGTTCAATTATTCAGACATGCAAATAACGCGGTGAATGAACAGACGCTTTATTTTCTGTACGCCGAATGTTTCAGCTTTTCCACATTTCTTACACCTTTCTTAGTTTCTTCCTTTCTTCCCTTCGGTCATCCAAAGTTTGAATACATGTTTGTCTCGTTTTAAATGTAAGAAGTCTGTTTGGAAAGTACAACTAAAAGAACTTGCTCTACTTGCTATATTTCAAGAAACTTCGTTGCAAAGAAAATTCCCGAGTGAACAACTCAGTTTGAGCTCACTTGGCTATCGTTCGTATGCACGTATTCATTAGTTATGCGAAAGAGCGCGTTTATGAGAGTGAGAGAGAGAGAGAGAGAGAGAGAGAGAGAGAGAGAGAGAGAGAGAGAGAGAGAGAGAGAGAGAGAGAGAGAGAGTGTATTTTCATCTAATTTACGATGCAGTTAGGCATGCAGTTATGCACTATATCACATTAACTCATCTCAACTCGATAAATTTGTCTAACGGTGAACTATCACTGAGAGGAATAAGAGAGAGAGAGAGAGAGAGAGAGAGAGAGAAAGAGAAGGAAAGAGAAATAGGGAGAGAGTTATCAGAGTCGTTAACAGTAGTATTTGCAACATATCGGTTTCATCGGAACGGCAATAATAATATACGCGTTGCTGTATCTCGTATCCGCCATCTTAATTTTTCAAGGACAATTTTTAAACCTACGAACTTGGTGATGTATAATATTACGTATGAATTGGACGTAAGAGATGACAATTCATCTTATTGCTGACAAACATGTCAGAGATAAGATGGATTACAATTCCATGTTCAATTCAATCGTAACATTATTTGTCACTATTTGGCATCATAGAACGTAACACGTAAATAAAAGATTAGAACGATTGATTTATTCTAATATTTCTGCGACGTATTTCTTGTCGCGACGAATATTCAACGGGAATATTCAATGAACAGTTAATGGGTAATTAATTTTTCACCGGTAATGAATGGAATATACCGCGCGGTAAATTAAACACGCAAATTTAATTAGATAATATCGAAATTCTAAACATATTAGATAATATCGAATTGTTTAAACCGATGTTTTTATGGTTGATGTCTATTTCTTTGATGCTACAAACAAAATAATAAAAAACTAAAATTTATTATTTTTTCGTGATTCAACAATTTGTAAAAGAAGTTGTACAATAAATACGAACACGACTTTCTTGTTTTGACTCTTAGTTCCTGATAACATGTCGCGTGAATATATTTGCATATATTAATAAAAATGTGCAAAAATGTGACCGTGACTTTTACGATTTTTACGAGATTGTATTCCAAATAATCGATAAATGTATTTAAATTTATTGATGTATTTCATATTACTGTTTTTCAAATATTTTTCGGTATGTTTGCAGCTGTTCGCACGTTAATACATCTTAAATAAACGGTCTTTGACAAAATGTATCATCACCATATACTTGCGCGCATAAAATATTCTAGAGGTGCTACAGTGGTTCCGCGCAATTGCGTCCTAACGTCTTCGTAAGATAGATAAAATATGATCGCCCATATTTTGCGATTGACGCTTTACGCGCGCTATGACATATGCTTACACGTACGCGCGTACAGTTTATATTCGCGCGCGCGAATATATACGCGCACGTGTAAGCATACGTCATAGCGCGCGTAAAGCGTCAATTGAGAAAGAGAGAAAGAGAGAGACAGAGAGAAAGAGAGATCACATTTATCTCCTGAATGAACGGCACAGAAACGATGTGCGAAAAGCGAATTCCTTCAAGATAATTGCCGTCGCCGCCGCGTCGGTCTCGTCTCGTCTACTTTCTCGTCGTATAACGTCATGCGCGCGAGTCGCTCAAATCCATTTATATCGATGGGCCTATCGCGTGTATCGGAAGGACCTTCGACCGATGATGTGATCGATGTAGGACGTCTGATGCCTTACTGGGCGTGCATCCGAGCGAAGCGAGCGCAAGGAAATACACGTTCCTCCACCTCGTTCCGCGTCTCGCACCCCTCTTTTCTGCACGGTTAATGGCCACGTCGTCGAGAGCATTATCGAGTGACCTTCCTTCTCGACCTCCTCTTCGGTCTTCGCTCCTCGCGAACGTACGTCGCGTACGTGTCCGGGCTTCACGTGTGTACCTATATAAATGAACGTTATACCCGATAATTCGGGTCGTAAAAGCAAAAAATCCAATGTTGCTCGATAGCTCGAGATAGTTATGTACGTCGAACAATCGAAGTGACAATCGAAAATAAGCTGTCGCATAAAATTGAGATAAAGGACAGAAGAAAAGTAGAAGAAAAGTAAAAATATGATTTCCACGTGTATCACTTTTTTTCTGGGTAATTACCTTAGCGCCGTGACATAGAATTTTTGATCCTTTGCTCTTTACAATAAACTAGTTAAAGTTTCATGCTTCTTTTTTAAACTGTTTTTTTTAAATAGAATAAAATATAACTTACCATTTTCCTCCCTGTTGAAATGCATCACGGCTTGAATATACTGATGCATATTTATTTGCATTCGTTTCTCTAGTAAAAGTAACGAATAAATAATGAATTTTAAGTGCTATACACTTTTAATTCTGTGCGTTGACTCATAATTTTTTTCGCACATCCTTCACTTATAAGTGAATAATTTTGCATATTTTACTCGCACGCATAATATTTGCATGTTTACCTATTCTTGGTCGTATTTAGCAGTTTTGCTTTTCCTATTTAGCTTCGCAATATGTTCTCTTTGCGATACGTTAAACTGTTTTTTACATTATAAGAATACATCTACATGCAAATGGAATAAATTATACAAAAATATATTTTCTAAGATTTAAAAAGGATTTTCGAAAATATTATCTCCTATTAAACGTTACAAAATGAATTTGATACATTTTAATACATTTTAATACATTTTGTGGAATATTTATTGTAATTTCATATCGAATTACACGAATGCTTTTTTAAATTGCGTAAAATGATTTTGATAGTACATAATGAAGTATCGAAGTACATTAATTGGATGATCGCGTCGCACGAATCACTTTTATAATTATTTTTAATCCCGTAATTAAACCCGCCCTTTTTTTTCTAGAGAGAGAACGGCAACAATATGTAATTAATATTACATACAATATGAATCGTATATCATAAATTCGTATCAAGATCAATATTACAGTTTATAGCAAATAGTATGTCTCTCACGAGCTTTTGTGTATTCCTCACACAATATATATCTCGCTAGAATTTCCCGAATGGCGTCGACGTAGGGTAAATATGTAGGAGACAGCATACCACACAAATTGAGTTCTGATATGATACCTGCATACAACGGTGTGCATAGACCTGATACGATTGTACTTTGAGTATGTATTTTCGCGCGAATCGTATCAATCCAGTCGAATAGCTCTAGCGAAATTTTCATAAAAGCTTGAAAAGTGCAAGATCTTGTACAAGACCGAGAAATTTACATTGCCCTTCTCTCGTATCAGTTATATTTATTTTAAACATACAGTGTCACGTTTCAACTATGATGTGTCAATTCTTGACCATCAATCCGACTATCGTTTTATTATGATATCTAATTATTGTGAATTTATCGTGTAAGGAGAATAAACTTGATCTCTTTTTTCAAAAACGGAATATTTTCCTCATTCATTTTCATACACGAATATCGCTATCTTAAAATATTTGAACTGAAATATTTTGTATGCAAAAAATGCCTTATCGCATTATGTACCTATATTTTAGGGAAAAATTTTTTAAACATTCAAAATTTCAAAATTTTATCGCAAGTATTAATATAATAATCGTTATTATAATGATTGTCTTTGATCATATGTTTTTGATTTATCATATAAAAGGGAAGTATAAAGACTGTGTCTCTCTAGTATTTATTTATATTAGATGGAATATTTTAATTACTCTGAGTATGTTACATAAAATAAACAATCTTTTTAATCTGTAATTTGCATAATTTCTGACGTAGGAATGCAAAAATTAATATTTCGGCGTAACCGTTAACGATATTTGAAGGAACCACGTGCCATACTACATGTCTGAATAATAAGCAGGTACTTATGTTAGCGAGATATTAAAGGCGCTGCTGTTTTCTTGAGCATTCTCGACAAATGAGAGACGTCTTTTCTCGAAACATTGATAGCGCGAAATAGGAGAATAACTCTTGTGGCAAACAGCCGAGGGGCTTTTGTTAGTAACTGTCATTCAAAGGATTTCGTCGCGGTTAGCCATGTACGTTCGGACTTCGAACAACCAGCTTTTGTAGCATATTGTTGTAGAATATTCTAGACTAGAGATACACTAAGAATATTGTTACCGTCATTGACTCTGCAACTCCAATTCAGAGTCGACCTTTCTTGATGATCACTTTAACAAAAGATGATTTGCAGCTAGCTTTTTTAATAATAAATCTTATGGGAATTCAGCAACGAATTGGATTAAATATAGATCAAGATCAGTTTAAACCTCTGGCCAAATAAAATCCAATATGGACTAGAGAATAGTGTCGGATTATCTATTGACGCTTTTGAAGCTCAATTCGCTAAAATCTCCCAACTTTCCTGAGGATCAAATAACTTCGCAACTATCGGCGCGAGTAAAACGATCGTCGTTTTTCTTACTTTGTCTCTTTGTTAGAAAGCATATCCGTTGCTCCTGGAACATTTTGTAAATAAAGTTCGCGGTACTTTTAGCAAACGACAATATGGAGCGTTCAACGTCACGGAAGAGATGGCAGTCTGACAAGTGGCGTGACCGTCAGTGACACTGCTTCTCAAGTAGGGATAATTGAGTGTCGTACTCCGGACTTATATCCGAATGTCCGAATGTGAATGGAAAACTATATAATTAACGACGCTGACTGAGGCGACTACGAAAATAACTCGTCTTGCGATCCTTTCGACTTCGCTCGCAAGCTTTCAAGTAATTTAACGGCATGTCTAATTTAATTTGTGTGTTTACGTGTCCATGGACTTAGCCGAGCAAAGAAGATCGATACCGGTGGACCACGCGCTTTAGACTGGAATGATTTGTTGGCTAACTGCCATCATCGTAAATTCTATTTTCATAGATACACGCCAGATGCGCGGCGTGGCCGATCCGTGAGATTCGCAACCTGGGCTTGTCAGGCGGAAAGGATGGAAAATAAGACCGTGTCCTGAGAATTCCTTGTGGAATTCTCCGTTAGAACTTTTTTGGTCCGCGTATTCGCTGACTCGACTCCGACTTGTAGTTACGCACAAAGAGACGCATATACGCGTTTCGCAAAGGAAAAGCTAGAAATATCAAGCTGGATAGACGTTCGAGACAGTGATATTTTTTGAAATAACATGAAAACTTTGTGTGTGTGTGTGTGTGTGTGTGTGTGTGTGTGTGTCGGTCATGTAATTAGAATTATTTTCAAAGCGCACATGTAATTCAAAGAGTAAGCGCAATGAACGTAAAGTTATTTAATATAATATGTGATGTCGAAAACGTAATGAATCTCCTTATTCCTAAATTCTCCTTTGATAATACAATAAATAATACGGCAGGATAATTTTAATTTTAAACGCTTCGACAATCAAAGATATTGCGCAGATTGCGCCATGTTCTACTGTTCGTCATATATTCCGCAATTAATCAGAAGTTCAATGACTCGTAATTTAATAATGATTGAATGAAGGGATTTTCTGGGCTTCATGACGAATGCGATGAACGAACTCCACGAGCGGTCTATCAGTTCTTGCGCGATTTTATTCGGATACGCGTGATCGTCGTACGGATACAGGATGTCGGTTAGAGATAGACACATGTCGGAAGTCGTGGACGATCGTTAATGCATAGAAGTTGGCCGGGCACCAAATAACGTGTGGAAAGCCACAGTTTCTCGCGCTTTGGTACACGAATCAAAACTATCGAACGCTTGGAAACACGAATACGAATAAGCTCCGGAAATTTCACTGTATTTTAAACTGCAAAATGTCTAAAATTCTCTCTACGAGAATAGAAATAATATTGATTTTTTTATTGTTCGAAATATCGAGGCAAACTAAATTTACAGTTAATGAAAAGCTTTTTATTGTTTTTATGTCTTTATATCTATTTATTAATATCGTGTTTATATATTATATTTATATGTACTACATTTTACATTATATTTGTGATATCTTTGGTTGCTTTTGTAATGATTGATTTTCATAAATAATAAGATAGTATGTCGTATATTTCATATTGCTACATAATCCTCTTTTCAGCAATTTCTTAGATTTTGGAAGAATGTTTTTTGTCGATCACGCCGTCTACGATAAGCTCCAAATAATTGGCTCGTTGACGGGGTTGCAAGAAGCGATCGGTCTCTTGATCAACGATGGCGAGAGCTATCAATCGCGTTTCTGACCTTCGCGGTAGATCGCGCAGAATGGGTTTCATCGAAGACTTACGATTAGTTTCGTTCTGCAGAAAAGCGTTCTACCACCTGCTGATCTCAATAGAATGGAAATTGAATCGATTTGTTCTAACGTAGATATGAGAACTGAGGCAGACGTGAATAGTTGCGGAGGCGTAAAATTAAACGCGAAAATATCAGTTCGGTGGTAACCCAAGCAGAAATTAGGACAGAGATTATCTTTGTCCCGCACATCGAATTCGAAAAGAAATATTCGACCCGAACTCGGTCCGCATCCCTCTCAAAATAAATTCGTGAAACCACAAACACGATGGTTGCGTAATGCGGTCGCTCTTTTTCTGTAGATCGTGTCTATCACGCTACATTTATCACTTCAGCGTCATTAGGTGCTCCACTTAGTACAAAGTCATTTTTGTTGTATATTCTACATTTGTGTAGTTTAAAATGAATAAAAAATATTGTTATAAGAGATGCTGAAAATACAAAAAAATGATAATTTAACAATAATACCAAATTTTGTAAAAGTGTATATATACATAGAAGAAATATTCTTTGTCTTTCTTTTTCTTTCTTTCTCACATTGTATTTTTTGTCTTTATAAATTGTAATTGCAGTTTTTTTAAATACTAAAGTATACGTAGATGGAGTTTTTTTAAATAAAATTTTTTTAGAAATAATCTAAAAAAAATATATTTTTTTTTCTTGTATTAAAAGTTCAAATTTATCATCAGTATTTGTTTCTATTGTTCCAGGGCCGGTGTGATTTGGACGCATTTCATCCTTGTAACTTGTCAATAACTTCAATCATGGAGACGCAAACTGAGGTAAGTCAGTTTTTACATTTTTTGCAACACGTAAATATTATATTAAGTTAAAAGTTTTGAAACTCTTGCTTTGAGATGCACATGTAAATTATTTTACTCTCATTTCCATCTGCGTGCAAATTATCCAGATTTTATTACAGCAGAATAAAAATGATTTGCATTTATAAGTAACAAATAGAATATAGACCGGTATATGAAAACAAATAATTAAAGATGCGCTAAACCGGTCAAGACTAGATCTTCATGCTAATGTTTCTTATGTGAATTTATATACATTTCTCAAGTTCACCAAACTGCGCGCCGAATAAATTTTTGGTTTTGAAACACAGTCTTAAGATGAACAAGAATAGTAATATTACGATATTAAATTGATAATCAATTTAATAATAATGATACTAACAAACATTTCAATCCCTTTTCCCCCCGAATGTTATAAAGAATTTGTTACGAAAAATAACACCTCAGCCAGGAGTCGAACCTGAAACCTCTCGATTTTCCGAGGCGAATGTTAGCATCATTATTAGTAAATTGATTATCAATTTAATATTGTGATATTACTATTCTTGTTCTTCTTAAGACTGTTTCAAGATCGAAAATTTGTTCGGCGCGCAGTTTGGTGAACTTGAGAAATGTATATAAATTCACATAAGAAATTAGCACGAAGATTTAGCTTTGACTTGTTTAGCGCATCCTTGTTATTTGATTTGCATTTATCTTATTCTTGCAAAACGCGAACAATTTTCATCGGATTTCTTTCTGTAAAATTTCGAAAAGAAAGCTTCTCATAGAAAATTTAATATCATTTCCACTGATCATATGATTGACTTTCACAGAAAATAACATATTTTGATGATGTGTGTGTTTGTCAGAATTTTTATTGAACCTAGTTTTTCTGTATAAAATTTAATAATTATTATTCCATTCTGAGTGATTTTATATAAGTGATATATATATTTATGTAAAAAAATATTCATGAAGAAGAATTCGAAAATTTTAAGGTTTATGATGTATGAAAAGGTAATGAAAATTTTAATCAATGTGCTTAACAAAGCTTTTCAATATAGAAGACGTTTTATGTTTTGGTTTTAAACAGTTTATCTACGGCGGTTCTTTGTTCTATCGTAAATAAATCACTGAAAATAAATCACTTTTATATCATTCACGATCCTCCATCATTCAGTTTGAATTTGTTAAAAGTTTACATAATCTACATAATATTATCTCAGATTTCAAAATGTTCTAAAGTGTAATGTTTGAAAAACAAGATAAAATTATGTAACAACAAATTTCTTTCCAAATTTTTCGATTCTTTGTGTCAGATTCTGTTGAGATTTTACATAAAATGCGTAATAAACATAAAAGGCACGTGAACATTTCTATTCAATTTTGATATTCTTAGAATTAAATTGTCGACAAATATAATATAATTAGAGAAAAAACTAAAAAAGAAAATTGTAAATTGACTGAAAAATCTCTCTCAGGTTTTTAGGAATTTATAACGCTATAATCATAATAACGCTCCAGCTCCGATTCCTTTAGCTCGCCTGGATTCTTTTTATTAATATTTCATCGTTTCAACGATATAATGAAGCTGAAAATAATGCATTATGTCAATGTACCTCGTCGTATCAAATCGGCTTTCAGACGCGGTCGATTAACCGATATTCCCCTTTCCTCCTTCTATCATTCAACGAGGAATCCTCCCGCGAGCCCTCGAATCGAAGGTACTCATCAATCAGCAACTCGACAATGTGAGATCTTGAAAACGATCGACAAGAAGGGAGACGTGAAGATAGATCTGACGTTTCCTTGAACGATAACGGAAGTCAAGCTATCGGTTACGTCAAACTTGTCGCTATACTCGCGTTCTCTTTTTCGCAAAAGTGCTACTGCACTACGTAAATATTTATTTTACTGCGAATTGTCGTTTCGTATGCAAATTATACAATGACGCAAATATAACACTTATTGGTCGCAAAAAAGTAATACGACCGTGAACCGCGTCGACAGTGTAATATTAATAGTAATTGCACTTTAATATTGTGCGGACTTTGTCGCATTGGAAACATCCATTGGATCATTCAGTGTAAAAACAACATTTTATCCATTTTTATCTTCTTTTTATAATTTATAAGTAGCGAGTACCTGGGAATGTGGATTTATCTGTTCATAAAAGAAATGGCATTTGATAGAAAAAAAGAATTTATTTTAATATCTTTATTTTTTAGAAAATATATTTTTCTTATAAAATATACTTATCTATCCAAGAAATTGCTGGTCCAAGTGAAAATTTTTAACACCTTATAAAATAAAATAAAATTTATTTTTAAACATTTATTTTTTATACAATATTGACGCGAAAATTATTTTATAATATAAAAAAATAGATGTTCTTAATTTTTTTTATCAACAAAAGTTGTTTTTGAAACAGTTTGATTGAAACATGCCACGAGAGTAACCAATTTGAAATTTTTCGTGGCAGATAAAAAAATATCGGGTATTATTAAAAAGTTGAAGTTTAGTAAATTTTGTTAATTCAATGAAACTTTTTGAATTTATTGGATATTTGTTCTGAAAATTTTTAAATTAATTATTTACAATGTTATTTGAATCCGAGCCTTAATTAATTTATTGTTACAATACTGTCTATTATTCATTTATATAGAAAGAGTTTAGTTTAAAGCATGTACCAACAGACTTTAAATTGGAATTTTATTCATTTATAAACTGGGTAACGCAAGCGGAAAACGATAAATCACGGTTATACGTGTACCACTAGGAAACAATGGTATACATCATACTTTTCTCATTAAAACAACAGATTTTACGAAAGCTCTTAATATAAAATTTATCTGGTTTATTTGTAGTATGTTTTTGTTGTTCTATATAAACGACAAATTTCTAAAATTTAATATTATGCCACAATTTATGCGCGGAAGAAAAAGCTATTGTACGGCACAATTTTATTTTTATTCGATTAATATGCTATTTCTTGCTATTTAATTTATTGTTTATTCATTTCTTTTGAGTTTATACAGCAATATTTTTGCTTTTTTTTTGTGGCGTTAAATTTAAGAGAAACGGAGCTATTTTATAAAAGCTACATTTGATGGCAACTTTATGGGCGTGTCCTATATACATACATGCATATATATTTATATTATTATGAGCATCAGTGCTAAAAGCAACGGTCAATTTTTAGATAGCAGTAATGCTTGCCATCGTAGCGTGCACGTAGCATGCTATATTGTGAACTACCCATAAACTTAAACAGCGTTGATGTAGGGTAAGAGCGTGATCTTTTGGAAACAACGTTCCTCCATTCGTTCTGCAACTGATGACGATTTATCAAACGTATTACGTTCGTAAAAACTCTTATATTATAGACTTTTTAAAGACAATTAATAATTCTCGATATTCATCTCGAAACACGACAAAAACAAAAATCTATTTTTTTATCAGTTACTGTTAATTATCTGATTTTTAAGCTTGCAACTTTTTAAAATTGATTTGCTTGATTGACCTGTAATACTGGTATCGATATTGTCGGATGAAAATCGAAATAAGAATATTTTGCGCTAAATACACGATGAGAATACGAAAGACTCGCAATCGCCACGGTTACTCGATACTCATTTAAATAAAACTCAGAATGGATCGACTATATTTAACGCGACATATGTGCGGTGGAGAAATATGAGTTCAGATTTTTTTTTTTTAAAACGTGATTGCCTCGGCATTGAGTTAGCGAAACGACTGTAGTGTTAAAATAGAAAAGCCTGCTCCATAATTGAACATCGAAATCTTGTTACTTTCGGTTTTGATCTCACTCAATTTTATTTTCGTTTTACTTTGGTTTTTCAATTACCATTCTCTTCCACACATCGTTCGTATATGTAGCGTACTTTCAATAACCAAAAGTCCGTATGATAATTCGTTTTCTATTGTAATGAAAGATACATGTAAAATGTGACGATCGTACGTGTTCGGTTTCTTTTAGAAACTCAGTTCAACGATGATGCTTTACATATGCTTTGTCGAAAAATTTCAAATGAAACACTTTTAACTATTGTGTGAGAATTGTTTTGTGTTCAATTGTTTTTCAGTCGCTTATATTAAAACCATTAACGCGCATTTACATCTTATTTTACTTTTCATCAATTTTAAAGCGAGCAACGCTTTTACATCGCATGAATATCCTGTTTCGCTTAGGTAATATGGAATTACTGTCGTAAAAATGCCAACGCTATACGCACGCTTTTTTGGCGCGGCGTGAAATTTCGGTAAAATGTAAATGCGTACGGATCTTCTGGCAAACGAGTGTGTTTAATTGAATGTTAACTGACGATTCGCTGTTTACCGGACTGTTTGATTTAGGGCAGCCGTGTCACATTTGCGAGATATGGCCGATTTTTTAGCAATCTGCATCAATATTTGTCGTTCGTATTTGTCGAGCGCGGTTTGGAAATGGTTTGCAGTTTATAATCAAACGTAGTGATAGAAAAAAAATTACATTAAAAATACATGTCCCCGGCAGAGATTTCGTTCTATTTGCGTAGAAAATTGATATTTGATATTCTTATGGTGAACTGCATTTATTTTATATTAAAATTATTTTAATTGCAATACTAAATGTTTTTCCTGTTAATAATTTTAATTTAGATAATGTACTAATTATACCATATATTCGTGAACGATATGAGATTAAAACCATAACATATGATCAACAATTTTTCATTTTTGTTTCACAAAGAATATGTAAAAGATTCTATATAATAATGGTTATATCTGATAAGATAATCTGATAAGTTATGCGTTACATAAATAAATAAGAGCTTTTGTTCATCGAGATCTGTTCGCAACGTAATCCGTATGTGGCATTCAGGCAGACATAGCATTACCGTACGAACTAACTAATTAATGAATAAGTGGAATTCTGTTGACTGGGTAATAAATGTACGCACTGCAAAGCCGATAATGTCTGTCAGCTGCGCACTGCACGCTTATTTACGACGTTCTGAAGCGTGCCAATAATGCGTTTTTATGTTGATTGCACCTCAAGCTATAACAATGCTAGTAATTACGTGTGTAATATGAATTTCATCCATTGTGGAGAAGAAACACAACAAAAGTGAAATTATATAAAATTTATATTATAAATACGCACGCGTTTTATTTTATTTTAGTATAAGTTAATTAAAGTAAATATTATTTGAGCATTTTGTATGTCATGCCTCAATACTTTAATATTACATAAAACGTAATGATAGATGATGTTTCATAGAAATTGTACTTAAAAAATATGTATTTTCCGTTATGATTAATGTTCATGTTACAGACGATCTTGTATGACGTACATTTCCGCGGTCGGGAATAATTAATATCTGAAACACAATGCCTAGTGATTATTCGTATGACAAACTTTTACGAGTATCCTAACTGTGAGAATCGAAAGCTTCTTCGCTCAGCGCGTCCGGCAAAACGGCTTTGTCGTAAAACGTTCCGTTTCATTATTTCATGTCGCGACACCTCGACCGGATGCAATAACGTTCATTTCTATGCAATAAAGTTATTACGGGTAGTGTCGTAGTCCAATGAAACGATTTCCTCAATAATGCATTGAAATCTCTAACGGCGACGATTTATATCCATTCTGCAAAGTTTCGCAGCAGCCATGTTTTGTGCGATAAAATTGAAGCGACGATGACTTTCGCGAATAATCGACAAATAGTCGATGTTATAATGAATATATGAGAGCTAATACAGTTGGACACGAATGCAGAAAATATTTGGGACGCAGTGAAAATATAGAAGTAGCTCGGGACAACAAAGCGCGGAATGTCAATTTTATAATTTTATTGTATCCTTTGTGCGCGAAATTCTGTTATATTTTATACTCCCTTCCAATGCATCGATTTTTCATTTAATGTACAGGACCGACCTTAAGAAATTATTTTTATATCTATAAGAAATTATTTTAGAAATTATTATTATATCAAAAGTTGTTTATAATAAGAAGTCTCCAGTCTTCAGTTTAAATTATATATTTATTAAGACAAAATTAAAGTATCTTAGATAGTATTTTCTTAGTATTTTCTTTCTAAGATATTGCCCAAGGATGGGCTGATTAACGTAAAATATTAAGAAGGCTACATTCGTGTTTCTATCCTAGTTGTAAATCGTGATGTTAATCAGCCGTATGTTACGGAGTCAAATTATGCCGTAACGTGTACCGGACATTTATAACTTATCTTATTTTTGCGACTGCAACTCATTAATATTCCATGCGTCGTTTGCCGAACAGATGCCGGGAAACGCAACGGTGGGTAGCACGCTACTCGACGAAGAACTTCGTCGAATTCTGCTGGAACGTGAGCAAGAATGCATGAAGCTGAAAGCCGCGAATACGACGCTGCTGCCGCCGGGTAAAGTATTTTTCATGTTTGAAAGTAAGCGAAATCGACCAAGCAGAAGCAAAAATGGCGAGTAAAATTGCGCAGGGAGTGCACGCAACGCGCCTTTATTGTATGCAACGCGACATATCGCGAATTTTATCAGGCCTATTTGCTTCATCTTGGTACTCGATCAGTTAATAGTGATTGCACATTAATATATCGGATTTTTCGTCTAGATTAGACGTTTCATTTATACACGAGCCCGTTGACAAATGGTAGGAAAAAAATGAAGGTATTACATGCGCGCGTGAATATCGATGCGTGTGTGAAGCGCATGTATGTATAATATACTTGCGCATATATATATATATATATATATATATATATATATATATTACGCGAAAATATATTATACATAAAAGACAGTAATTAATAAAACATAGTGTTAATATATAACATTTTATTAAAATAGTATGTACATTATTAAATAAGGAGTTATTTTTAAGAATTTCCGTTTTTGAAATTCTTTTTTTGTACATATCAAAGAGAATATAATGATTTTTAAGATGTTGAATTTACTAAAACAGAAGGAAAGAAATGGTATTTGTGTAGCAGCTTCACTTGTTCTTCTTTGACTTTATTGCTGCATTGTCCTTCTTTGCACAAGCGCGCGATCCGAACAAGAGTTTCTTTAATTTTCGGAGGATAAACAGCGCGATGTAAAGTACTGTAATAATTACGACGAATATAAAGGCGTAAACGTCCAGTAGACATTGTTGCCACCAATAAAGATTAAGTGCCGGCGATCGAAGCACATTTCCGTATTTCGCGATATATTCCACCCAAAATACGGACGTATTCATGGCACTCAACGGTCGATCGAGGAACAGCTTCGACAGTTTTTGTGCATTTTCACTGAAATGAATAAGAAAAACATTTGTTAGCGATCAATATGATGGGGTTGATATTTATAGACAAATTATATGACAAAACTCAGACGTTTATAACGAATAGTATTTTTAGTTACGTTTTCGTTTGATGATGGATCGCGAAATTTTAATTTTTTTTAACTATAAAAGTGCACGATCTTTATAGATTCTACATTTTTCCTATTTTTTAATCCGTTCTGTCCCTGTTGAAACCTTATTATTGAACCTTTACGCATACGTGTTCCATGTGCATTCACGCAGATGAAATGGACGTGGAATTTAAAGCACATACCGATTGATTAAAATTGACTCACGATATGCATTGGAGAGTAAAGCAAGATTTGGTTACAATAGAGAGCATATGCTCTGTTTATTCCACGATATGAACGGTGCAACCGGTCGCGGATCAATAAACGGGCTAATAAGATTTAAAGCAGGGAATTTCGATTTTTGAAGTTGAAATATTTTTAATATGTGACTGTTAGTCACACAATTTTTCATGTTAATATTAAATAGAATCATTTTTTAAATAAAATTTTGTTTTTTAAAGGGAAGAAATAAGAATGAAGTTAAATATAATAGATATCCAAAAATAAATAAAAAAAAAGAATAAAGAGGTAAAAATAAAAATAACACACACACACACACAATTATAACAATTATTACTATACAATTATTAAATGTAACGTCTTATGTAAATTTAGGTACAGCCTGTGTTTGCAATCTCTCTCGATCAATGTTATGATTTCATTAAGCCCAGTTGAACACGTTACAATTAGCAGACAATGCGTAAACTCTCCAATGTCTATAGTCATTGAGTACTTACCGATAGGAAGGATCCTTTAGAATGTTATTTATTGCCGAAGTTAATTTCTCCCCAGTAATGTCGTTTATTGAGTTAAGCGAAATAGCCACCTTCTTGTTGACATAATTTTGAATGTTGATGTGTTGATCGCCAAACAGGGGGATTCCAATCATAGGAACTCCGCAATAGATTGCCTCTTGCGTCCCAAGCATCCCGCCATGCGTAATGAAAGCTCGTATGTTTTTATGTTCTATGAAATTCATAGTGATGCTGATTTTCTTTATTACGAAAATAAATTATGATTGGGAATTGAATAAATACACAGTGTACGGAATTAATAATAATTTAAAAGATATCTTTTCAGAAGATCTCTCAATTATTTGGTTTTTATTTATTTCAATGTTTTAAGAATTTGATTTAACTATACGTGATTTTTTATCTTAAATTTTTTATTTTCTAATTTTTTTAAAACTAACTCAAAATTTCTTTTCTGAACATGATGACAATTTTTTTTCTTTCAACTAGATACAATATGTATTTCCCGTTTAAATCAAATTCTAAAATTACTTATTTCGCAAACGCATTCCGAAATTTTTCAAGTATATTATAAATCAACTGCCAAAAATTAGAAAAACTTTTTTTACGAGAAAATACGGAAAACATTTTTTTTTTTTAAGATTATTCAATTTATATGTAAATATTGCTGCAATATGCAAAATTCATAGATTTTTATTAGAAATAATGATTCTAAAGACAATTATATGAAGAAATGGAATGAATTATTTTGACGCTCTAATGTGTGATCGCTCTAATTATAACTACGTACTGAGAACCGAAATCTGCGGGAACCACGGTTGCGTCATGACGTTCTTCGGCAATCCTGGCAACAGATCTTCTTTTTTCGCAACCTTCCACAGTACGCGAACCGGTGCGATCTTCTCAAAAGATGCGTAAATTTGTTGAATCACTTCTTTGGGAAAGGTTTCGATTCTTACCATGGAACCGAATGTAAAGTAGATGCACCCATCCTTGCTTTCGTCCAACCATTTTTGTACTTCCTATATACATATTTCTTTAGAGCAAACTGTTTATGTAATTTTTCCTGGATACACGAAGATATTACGCGATATATTTTTAAATTCCTGGAATTTTGAAATAAGCATTTAAAAATATTGCTTGCAAGAAGGTATGAGATTTGTATTGTGTATTTGAAAAAAAGAATTTAAATAAAAAAAGTATACAATAAAATTAGTAAATATGCAAAAATAATTATATTGTCATAATTATTACATGTATAATTACATGTATAATTATTATTAATATCAATAAAAAATGAATGTTTTTAACTATTTAATGAAAATTCTATGGTAAACGAAACATGAACATCCAATTTATTTTGCGTATTAGAAAAATTAATATTATATTTAATAAATATATATTTTATATGTTTTGTTTTTGTATAAGATATAAATGTATTTTATCTTATATAATTTTTTATGAATATTCTGTTTATTTAAATAAAATTCATATTTTCTGCAAAATAATCATTTATTAAACTATAGTTATTTTCTTACTTTTTATTTACAATCTCGAACAAAAAAATGAAAAAATAAATAAAACTATATTTATTATAAAAAAAGACTTTAATTTTAATCAAATCTCATTATATCCAGAAAGAACGCGTTGCGAATAACGAGAAAAACGATTCATGTTGAAACATACCGGTAACGGTTTATCGTCCCTGAGATGCAGACCGCCGACCTCGATCACGTTAGTGGTCATCGGCCTAATTCCGTTTAATGAGTGATGAGAATTGACCAGATATAAAGCTATATCGTTATATAAGTCCTTGATATGCAGCAAGTTCATGCCGAAGTGCTCCTTCACAAATTTCAATTGGTAATTTGTATAATAATGAAACTGCCAAGACAGATAATGCATTAATATGAAATTTGTCAAACGCTCCTTAAAATTCATACGTTGGCCATTCGACGAATACATGCTCGGGATGAAAGCAGGATTCATCGGGTTGCTGGACACTTCATTGAGCCAGTCGTGAAAAACGCTGGCTACCGTAGCGACTATGGGAACTTTGAGATGACGGCCGAAGGCTAAGTAGCACGGTGCCGCGAACAGCTGCGCATATTGTCAATCAATCGATTAGTTATATTCACGTTTAGTTTAGTCGAGTTACATCTTATAATTATACGCGTGATATTGAGTGCGCGCAGTCAAGTCGCTTGATTGTGTGCACTTGTTTCACGGGGCAAAGATGCGCAGTTGTGCCTGGATCACGGTCGTTTAACAATGTTACGGAGAGACCTTGACGCAATGTCGCTTCGAGATATTACTTATAAAGAGCAAAGATGAAACTATTATGAGACGCTGCTACATATATCAATGAGAAAAAAATAGATATGACGTTCAAATCAAGTACAAAACAACAGCAAATATGTAACGTCATGCTGAAGCAAAATTGCTGATTTTAAGGCAATTTGAATCGTTAGGATTCTGCTTAACTATGCATCACGAAATTTTTTGCAAAAATAGTATTTTTCAGCACCTGACAAGTTCGCTAACTGAATGTTTAATATATTGACATTGATTATGTTACATCTCTCGAGATTGGAAAGTAAAATCTTCGTGTTATGAGTATATAGTTAACACGTAGTCTCATTTATTCGCCATTTCGCATTCAATCATTCGGAAACAAGTAAAAGCTCGTTAGAATCTCTAAACACTGTGATGTTCATTGAATGAGGCAAATTGAATAACGCAACAAGTATCATACAACTCATATCGAGATTCAAACGCTCCCGGTTTGTTATATTGAGTGTGGCAATTTCACGTGTCATTACATCTGTTCGTTATAATTGCTCTTTCTGCTTTGTTTCGCTCCTCATTCTCCCTCCACAAAGCGTAAATATATAACCGTTCCATTTTAAACATAGAAAGCACAATTAGAACAAATAGACTTTTTATAAAAGTCATGTTATTTTTGTTATCGTATCTCAATCTTAATTTAATATATATATATATGTATATATAATATAGATATAATTAAGATAAATAAAATGATGATGCAAATTAACTAATTAAAATTTTTAATTTGATTTGATTAAATCAAGATGGAATTCAATTTAATTAACTCATTTTAATAAATTATGCAATCTTTCTGTAATATATTATTTGTTATTTTAATAATACATAATGGCATAATATGACGCAACATTTACGCAAATATGTGCATATGTGCGGTGTCATGTTTTAATATCTCCCGTGTCGATATCTAAAATTTGATGATTTAAGATTATACATAGCCGAATGTTATGCAAATGCAAAACTTCAGAATTTAAAATTGGGTTGAATTAGTTACGAATTAGAACGAAAGGACAACTCACAAGAACATTAAAAAACCGTAGCGAAAAAAATTTTCTTGAAAAATGCATAGTCATAAGAGTCCTAATGATCTGAGTTGCTTTGCAAAATTGGCAATTTTGACGTAATACTCTCATATTTTGATACGAGTATTATAAGAGAGTACTTGAATTAATAGCTTTATGATAACCTCAAAATTATCATTATTATTATCATTGATATAATAGGTTGGGATTTTCTGTGTTAAAAGTTGCTTTCTGATATTAAAACGTGCAACTTTAATAAAATCAGACACACCATTGTCTGTCACGTGCGTAATAAATATTTAATAATTAATGAATAATTAATGACTTGCCACGTTACAGATTGTAGCGTGAGTCAGTTAATTAACATCTCGTTAAAAGCGGTAATAATTTTCGTTTAATGAAATGTTTGCTTTTAATCCAACCGCGTTTTATTTAACTTTATTAATTATCTCCACATATATAGTATATTAAAAATTAAGTTTTTTTCTTTTGTGCAATTTTCCAATTTTATCGTTCCTTTTACGTAACTTTACGATAAAAATTTTACGAGATCGATTAGTTTGTATCTATGTATTAGTTTGTATCTATGTATTAGTTTTATTTTATCTCGCGATAATGTGGTTTTATAAACACGAACAAAATTGTGTGTATCCATTTTCTCGTTTGCGCTGATTACTTGTGCTAATTCTTTCGTATAATTTTTTCTGAAAACAATATAATGTTCTTTGCTACTTTTACTAGAATATTTTTAATCATACATTTTTTTAAATAGAAATTTTTTTTTACAAAAATGTATCAATTAATAATTTTTGTATTATAAAGACATCCAGACGAAAGTTTATTTTTGCGCGAATTAAGCTTCAGAGAGGCGAATAATTAAAATCTTATTTCGCAATTAGTATTAAGTGAATTTTATTTGAAGAAAAATTTAATTTAAAGTTTAATTAGAAAAAGTCCCAAATATTTTAAAATATGACAAAATTTCAGAGGATAATTGTTCGATATTTTCCTAAAGATAAAATTAACACGAAAATAATCAAAAAATCTATTTATGTTAGAAACGTAACTGTAACTATATCTACGTAAAAATATAACTAATATCTATATTATATCCGTATTAAATCTAAATCAAAATAATAGAAATTTTTTACGTATCATGTACGCAAAGATGACTGAACACATCAAAAAATATTGGGCATACCTCTTGAATGACGATATCATAGGGAGGATCTTGTGGTGGATTCTTAATCAGCTCTTGTATTTTTGGGTGGCTCAACAGATTGCAAACGGTGTTTCCGCCGACCTCAACTAACATACTTATAGACGGAGTACTGAAACTTTTTATATCCGCCGCGGTAACATTATTCATAACTTGTGGAAGACTGCCCTTTAAGCTGATATCCTTGTAATTGGGAATCGGCTTCTCCAGCGGAAAATGCGTGACGACATCTACCTGATGACCGCGTCTTGCCAATTCTTTCATCAGTATCTCTTGCATGATCCAATGACTCTTGCCTTGTAATGGGAATATACCGAGAATTCGGTAACTGTTAGCAACTTGGTCGAAGGTTAAAATCGTGAGGAGAACCAACAACACCTTCATGTTGATTTAGTGAGCTCACTGCAGTTCGTGTCAACAAAACGTTATATCCGATAATTCCTGATATACGTAATGACTAATCAAATCGTTATCATTACAACTGCGCCGATTACCGATCACTTTTTCATCTGAGGAAACATTAGTTAACATTAGTTGATATTATAGTTAATATTAATATTAATTAACTAAGAAAGCAAAATGACACGATGTTTCTATGGGAATTCGATGAAGATAATGTTTTTTGGATTATATTTATGATAATTCGCACACTGTACAATTAGACAATAATAATATTTATTAATTAAAATTTTACGCATATAAATTATTGATAGGATAAGAGCGGATTCTTTTTTACGAAATAAATTTATATTTTTGAACAACACATATTGAAAATTTGAAAGTCATGCTTGTACTATCAAGAAGCAGTCGTATTGTGTAATATATTTGTGTAATATAGCTGTAAGCATGTCACTGCAAGATATTGCTGCCATGAATTTTCATATATCACTTTAAAATTGAAACTGATGTCCTATCTTATAAAATTCTCTATTGTTATCTCTTTGTTACGTACGCATCTTGACATAAAATACATCATTATATAATTACGAAACGAGTTTTTCAGCCATCATTTTTTGCAAGCTCATGAATGATACATGACATTCTAAATGCACAATGAGGAGAAACTGTAATACTCACTCTTTGATAACACACGACAATTTCATATCAAATCAATGAAGGAGATTTGATGCTCCAAAATACTGCTTATTTAAGATTTTATAGAGAACGCTTTTCACAAGAACGTTGGCAGTCAGTTTGAGTATGGCTACTGACCGTTCTCCCGTTAGATGAAAGATACGAGTTGATGGAGAGATGAGTGGTGGTGGTAGATAATCAACGCCTCGTACCTCAGCATACGAGCATCATGTATTCTGTCAAAGTCCATCTAAACATTTTCACGATATATGTGTATTTTCCAGAATGTGATTTTCATTTGATTTCTTGCACCTTTTTGCAATACATAATTTTTGTCTGTTTTTATATTCGTGCACACTTACACACTCACTTACACACACGTACACGCACACGTATATATATAAACATACACATGCGCGCGTACATATGTATCTTATTTATATTTTAACACATTTTTTTTAATATTAAGAAATAAAAAAAATTAAATTAATTTGCAATTTATTAAAAATTAAAGAAATATTAAAAGTATTTAAAATTAATTAAAGAAATAAGAAATGTAATAAATATAGAAAATGCCCTCAAAATTATTTTGAATTCTTAATTAATTAAATTGTAATATTACTTAACTAAATTGAATATAATATTAATTCAAATTCACATATAATTAACTAAATCATTGCCTTTTTAAAAAAATTTTTTGATTAATTTTATTATACATTTTATATCATTATAGATACAATGTCAAGCATTATAATATTTACATGTATAAAAGTTTTTTTTTTTGTTAAATTCCTGTATTTTTATTCTCCGCGCTATCACTATAATTATTATATTTGTACAATTAGTTTTTACGCCACTAGAAAGATTTATATTAAATACATAAAGTATTTTATGATCATATATGACTGAACAAAAAGTAACTAATAGAACAAGATAAATTGTACATTATTTTAATATTGGCATTTTTTTATAATAAAAACTTTTTGAAATTTTCGTATTGATGTTCAGATAGTAAAATGGATTGTTGGAATTTTTAACATTTTTATTTCCCTCTGATATTTTTATAAAACACTCAAAATTCATTGCTTTTCATGCAAATTTCTTTTACGTATGAGCACACATAATGCATAAATGTAATGTAAAATAAACTTAGAAGCTAGCTGGATCGCATTTTATAAGCTTCTTCATAGAAATGCAATTTTTTGAATATTTTCTTTCGTTCACAATTATGTATGCATATATAAGTTTCATCAAAAAAATTTTTATAATGACATCTTCTAGTAAGATTTTTTAAACAATTTTAGAATGAATTTTGATCCAACAAAAGGTTTTTTTGTCGTAAATTTTTTTACTTTTCAACATTTTAATGAAATAATCAATAATTCAACCTTAAAATTCCACTAAAAGAAAATTTAATAATATAAAATAATTGAAAGTTATACTCTTTAGAAGCAATCATATTTGTAAATAAATAATTAACTAAATGATAAATTTAGTTAGACGTTTATCTTTTTATTTTATTGTAGAACTACAGATTTAAAAATTTATTTCTATGTTTAAAATTATTTGCAAAACAATCGAGACAATTTTTGCGAATTTGCATAAAATTTTTTTGATCGTATCTAAAAAAACGATTCTATCAACTGTAAAGTTATAAAAATTTCTAAAATGCTTTGAAATAGATTCTGACTTGAAATGTTCACTAAAAGTGGTATCTGTTACGGAAATACACAATGCATTCTACACGAGACGTTCTACGTCCGAGATATAAATATTTGTGTGACAGAACAAATGAGCAAAATTTTTGTACCGTAAACAGACACAAACATTAATCCTGGAAAATTTGTTCTATTTCTGTAATATTAACTTTACAAAATGTGCAGTTATTTAGCTTCGTAAAATTCAAATAGAAAATGTTTTTCATATGGCTTTTTCAGTCATTCTTTCTGTACGATCGCATATGTACCATTTTCTGAGGCTAGTCGTACGAGGGAAGGAAGAAAGTGATTTATTTTCAATAAAAGTTGGCGGAATTGCAAGATATCTTGGATGAAATCCGTGCCATCAACGTTTCTTCGAAACTTAGTTGTTGTGAGCAAATGCGAACTTTCTCAAGCTTGTAACCACGATGGAATCCCTTAAACGTGATTTTGCATTAATACAGTTTAAAGTTAGTTCACCTTTTATATATGGCTCCCCATGCTCTTCTTGTGCATTGATGAATTGTTTATATGTGTGTGTGCGCGCGCGCGCGCGCGCGCGCGCGCGCGTGTGTGTGTGTGCGTGTGCGTGCGTGTGTGTGTGTGTGTGTGTGTGTGTGTGTGTGTGTGAAAGAATATGAAGATATGACAAAATGACACCGAAATAAAAGAAACGAATAAGATTAAAACAGGATATTTCCTGTCATGTCTTTATATTCGATATCAATTATGAAACTATGTAATAGAATGTGTTATATTTTATATTTTATATTATATTTTATAATATACGGGATATCTAAGATAATAAATTATCAAATTTGATGTGCGCTCACAATAATTTATAAAATATGAATCAGCTTCAGAATTTATTTTATTATCCTAAACGAGAAAATTTTATGAGTCTCTTGTGGATCTCGTATATGTAGAGAATGTGCTTTTTGTCGGCATATGTCTCTAGTTCTTTAGTGATGAGTAATATATTACGAGTTGTCTTTTTTTACGACCGTCATAAATTGCATGAGAAAATTTATCCAATTTGCCATAGCCAACTTACATGGTGCTATGATATTTTCCTTACGATGTCATTATATACTATTGCTTCGCAATTTTTTATGTACTGAGATTTAATTTCAGCGCGCTATCGAACGCTAGCAAAAGCATTTTAGAAATTATTCATTTATCATCTCGTTATAATTTCCTACTCAAACTCTTATTTCAGAACCGTATTGTCGACTCACTTTCGACGGATGGTCCTGTTGGCCAAACACTCCAGCAGGATCAACAGCTTACATACCATGTCCTGACTTTATCACCGGCTTCGATGCATCGCGTAAGTACACGTTAGTAGTAAAGCATTGCGATAACATTAGTCATGCTAACATTAATTATGCATCAGTTTTTTTCTTTCCGATGAACGACTAGTCATTATTAATAGATAATGACTGCTGTTATTTTGTTAATTTTGAAATACTTGCGACAATTCTTGTTACAATTTCTTGCGTCAGTAAACTGAGTTATGTAACTACCCGGTAAAAAATTTTTCATATATGAATATATATAAATATATATAAAAACATATGTACTTATATATGAAATATGTTCATATATATTCATATATCTTTCTTTTTTATGTAAAATTACTGCTTGATGCAAGAAAAATAAAAATAATAATTAGAAAACATGAAAAATAATTAAAAGAATAATTTTTGCATTGTTTCTTTTACAAAAAATCAAATTTGAAAAAATAAGAAAAAATTGTTCTTATATAATTACATATAAGCAATTTTTTCTTATTTTTTTAATTTGACTTTTTGTAAAAGAAACAAAAATTATTAATTTAATTATTTTTTATGTTTTTATTATTATACTATTATTTTTCTTGTACCAAACAGTAATTTTACAAAAGGTACATATAAATATATATAGACATATTTCGTATATAATTATATACGTTTATATATATATATATATATATTCTTATATAAAAAATTTTTTATCGGGTAGTACGATTATCTTTATATTCTTTCAAAAACATTTGAAATATCATACCTCGGTATTTCAAGTACTTTTTACCTTATATTTTTATCGGTGCTCTCTTTCCCTTTTATATGTTAATGATAATGATAATTATTTTTATATGATAATAATTATTTTTATATGATAATAATTTGACAATTTCATTTTTAAAATAAAAATACTTTACATCGATCTATTTATGACTATCCGGCTGCGTGAAATGCCCGTTTCGCGATCTATAATTCATGATAGAATACTCGTATATTTGTCGATCAATATGTATCAACAAATATATTTAACCTTTTGACTCGCCGTTCGATAGTATTATTTTTGTCGATGCTAACACAAGGCTACGTAAATATTGTTTGTATTATTCGAATAAGTTAAAAATCGTAAATATATAAAATATAATATACTTTAGAGTATAGAAAAAATTCTATTACTTTTTATTTTTTTTGAAATATATATATCTTCTCTCTAAATTATGAATTTTACAAAAAAATTTTTCAGGAAAGATATTAGAGGATTTATTTCAAAAAATCATAGCATCTGCAAAGAATGCATCCATCATTAGCTCGATGCATCGCTTAAAAGTATACTAATAGTAAATATTATATTGATTCAAATATTATATTAAATAATTGAGACAAATGGATACACACTATGCAGTGTCATATTTATTTAAATTGCTTAATAATATTTTTATTATATAATTCACACTGCGCTTTTACTCATATATAATCATTACAAAAAAAACTAAAAATGTGCACATCTTTATTTTATCCATCTTACATAAGTCGGACTAGCTATTTTTACAATGAGTCTCGTATAGTTCCACGAAATCTTCCACTCGCTTCTTTATTAATTTGGGTAGAAGAGAGACTTGTATCTATTGATGCCGATCGCGAAGGGATTGCAGTCAGTCTCGAAGGAAGTGCGCACACCCATTTTATGTGCAGGCTTTAATAATTTGAGAAAACGCACTACCAAATTCGGATTTTTACGGAAGATCTTTTTAACAGTTGCTATAGGTAGCACGAGTCTCTTCTCCACGATCGTTTCATAGGCAAAAGTCTCGTCGCAAGCCATGAGCAATGGATAGGCGTCAAAAGTAGACTCCACTCCGTGAATATTTGTTGCGCGAAAATCGGATCCTTACCGAACAATCGATGCGCGAGTGTAGTCACGATACGCGTCCTCGTGTTTATGGAAACGTAAGGGAAGAGACGTTCGCAGAAGTACGCGACGTTGACAATCTCCTTGTGGCTGCCATCGAAAAACCAGGAGGCTTTAAAAGCCCGATTTATTATCGTCAAGTCTTCGCTCTTGAGCGCTGACGTTATATCCTCGTGATTCTTCTTCTTGACGGCGATTTCCACGCGTAGTAGAGACAACAATTCTGGCGGAAGTTGTTCGAGATCTTCACTGGTCCGACGTGAAGCCAATCTTCCGATCCAACTCAACTTCTCACCGGCGGTATCGCCTGGTATGTTTTGAATCGCCCGCAGATAAGACAACTGCGAATCGCGAAATGTTTCGCGGTCCATCGTGACGCTTAAAGTTAATCGGACGAATGGAACGAAATGAAAATATTCTATATATCTATATCCCGTAATTAGTGTGTGTCTTCGCTTTATCCTTTTGCGTTATCCGGCGAAATTATCATTTTGTTTGTTGTAAGCAAATCTAAACAAACATCTTGTTTATTTTGTTCGATTAGTCGAAGGTCAGATCGATGTGGGAGCGCGAACGTCTTGGCGAACGAAAAATTTTCGCGTGGAGAACGCGACGTGGAGATCACTACGAATTTAGAATGTTCACCGTTTCCGAAATGCGCGAATTCCTGAAATGCACGATGCGCGAAACACGAGCGAGACCAAGTCCATGACAAAAAAATGAAAAGTCGTTTTTTGCCAACTGCATGAAAGAAGCTTCGTCTTCGACCGATGTACAATTTGATATCGTTCGTATACAACTAATTGCAAATGTCACTCGCACGCACTAATTGATTATTGCACGTACAATCTCTCACGCACGTCCGACCGGCGAGATTTTAATTAAATTCTTGTCGAATTCCGATTTCACAATGTTTCATAGTTGTCTATTTTATGAACTTTGCACCGCGTTACACGGCTCGCGTTTCTCCGACTTTTTCACTTCGATCGGACTCACGAAACGATCGATCAGCTATGTACACGACTTGCAAAAATATTGGTACAATAGCGAAGGGACGACCAGGAGCAACGGCTTCGTGCGAGAGACGCATGCGCCTCATGCTTCACATGCCGGTCCCGACAATGTAACACATAAAGCCTATTACACAATGAAAGATAATAGAAACGGAGGCTAAACACGGGCAGATTTCAACAATAGGCTTAATTAGTGGCACATAGAGAAACGTGAACAGTAAGACGTAAGCACTATGTAAATCAACATTTTTACCTTATTGCCTGTTTTCTACGGTTTTGTCGATTCACTTACTGCGTACGTTTTTCTATGTGCCGCTAGCTTTAAAAGCAAGATGTATTATCCTAAAATCTTGCGTTGGAAATCAGTTCCAGATTTCGGAGAGAAAATTGACCAATCGCATTCTCAATTAGCTGAATTGTTCAAATACGATTGGTCAGTTTTCTTTTCTTTCGAGCTTTTGGATTGATTTTTTATTGATTTCTTTGCTTGAACACAAAGATTAGTATGAAAGTTATAGTGAATTTGATTGCGCACTAGTGCATCCAATTACATTTGCTATTAGTTATCCAGTGATGCTTTTTGAGCTCGCTTTTTTCTTCTCATTTATCTCTAGCTATACGACAATGATTGAATATATACAGCAATGATTGAAAAGAAGCAATGTCTTACAATTAATCGAATTTAGGCTTGTATTCATAGTCTGTTTTTATATTTAAGATCGTCTTAAGTATAGTTTTAAGATGTTAACCAATCACAGAGCCGTATTAGCGTCTTATGACCTTACTTAAGATGGTTTTGAAATAAAAAACAACTATAAATATTTTAATCATCATCACCAATTTTAATCATCAGTCAATATTCTCTCGAAAAAAAAATATTAACTATGAGACTAAAAAGAGTTATTCGAAGAAAAATTTTGACATGAAGTTCTTAGAGTTTAATTCAACGAAGCAGTCTGTATAACGATCAATTGAAATTATTTTTAAATTGCATATATGTTTTATTATAAGACAAAAAATAAGGTTAAACTGCAATCCATGCGAGATGTGGAAAATTTAAAAGAAAATATATTGGAAAATTACGCTAAATTTAATACAGTAATAATGTAACAAAATATTTTATTATTTTTCTTAGTTTTATTTACATTATGATTTTATAAGTTTTTGACGACGAATCCTCTGTCAGTATTCAATTAAAATTATATTTAATTGAAATTTAATAACAAATAGTATATAATTCACTAACATTTCTTAAATTTTATTTGCAAAAAACTTTTTGTTTTTATAATCTTGTAAATCATGGTTCGAGAACTGTTACATTAATCTCCAATAACTAGTTCCAATAACTAAAATCGACCCTGAACCTTATATAGGTTGAAATAGTACTCACATTCCATTAATATAAAATAGTGTTCACATTCCATTAATATAAAAATATATGAAAAATAACGCGAGAATATTTATTGTAAATACAAAAAGTCCCGAGAAACCCCAATTTTAACATAGATAAAATTTTAGCGCCGTAACTTATCTTTTTTCTCTTTCCAGTCCCATCTTTCTTCTCCTTTACGGAAAACTTTCATTTGCGAATTTGTATCGATATTCAGATAATTGTATTTTCCACGTTGTGAATCAGTCACCGGTAACCACATATTTGTAACAGGCGTTGGATTTCTAAATTAGATTGAGAATTAATACATGATTAATAAAATTGTAATATCATTATTAAAAAAATATACCTAAAATTCGAAAAGAAGAAATTAAATTGTTCTTACCCTGTTTTAGCAAAATCCGTCCACATTTGCGTTAAGTGATTTATTATCTTATAGTCTTCCGAATCAACTGCAGGTGGTGACATGCCTAAATCTTTTATCATATTAGGATAAAACAAGTACCCCAGTTCCTCACCATGAGACACACCTATAAAATATTATCATTTAATTGTTAATTAAACAAATAAATTAATTTTCTTAATATTTTAAAAAACAATTTATTTTTTAAATTAAATGCTATAGAATAGAATCAATGGTATTTCCTTAAAATCAGATATACAGAAATTTAGAATTATTTTTTGTTGTAAATTACGATATATGAGCACTTTCTGAAAAGATCTTTAGATAGTCTTAAATTAATTAGTGACAATACCTGGGAACTGAACGTCAAATATTTTTTTTAAGGGAGAAGTTTTACTCTCGTATGAAAATTTATACAGATACGTTGCTTTCTTATCCTTATCATTCAGTTTTGTTTGAATGTCCACTACTTTCATTATACTACGATAAAAGAACTCATCGCCGAGAAAATCAACGTAATTTATTAGAGTTTCCTCTGACACTGCTTTGTCACCAAAATATAAAGAACGCAATTCCTCAACTGTGATTGGCAATGTAGATAAAACTCTGGATAATATAATGCTCTTGAAATCAGAATCAATTCTTTTAAGCTCTTCTTTGGTTACTTCTGAAATAATTTTAGAAACATTTCAGTATATTGTTATGCAGATAATAAATATTTTTACAAACATTTTCAAGCCTTTTTTTCAAGCTAAGACACATTTTCAAGCAATTTATATTTATCAAAGCACATTTACTAAAAAAAAAAACTTGTCGTCCAAATATTATATAAAATTTTTTATATATAGTGTAATCTTAAAAGAATGTGATAAGAGATAGATGTATAGACATATATATATATATATATATATATATATAT
>JANQDE010001030.1:6674-30242 GCA_037157785.1 Cephalotes varians | reverse complement strand
GGACATAAAGGAGGTAGAAAGGATGAGAGAAGGGGGGGAGCTAAGGGGGGAGGAGGTAGTGGACAGAGAAAAGAAGTGGCAGGAAGTGGAAAGGTGGGAGAAAATCAAGAATTCCAGGTTTAATAGATGGTATGGTAGAGTGAAGGGAAGGGGGGTACCGGAGTACTTGAAGAGGGGATGGAAGGAAGAAAGATGGCAGAGAGTGGCAAGATTTAGGCTGGGAGACGGCATGAGAGGAGGTAGATATTGGGAGAAGGAAGAGAAAAGGAGGTGTAGGGTATGCGGTTGGGGGGAGGAGACGTGGGAGCACGTGTGGGAGGAATGTACGGATTGGGGAGTGGAGAGGGGATGGCAGGAGATGGTGGAAGAAGTGCTGGGAGAGGGGGGAGAAGGAGAGGTATGGATGGAGAGGTTGGAGGAGTTGAGGGAGGGTGGAGGTTGGCAGGGATTGAGTGAAAATGTGGAAGGAGGGATAGAAAATGCGGCGGARGCGGAGGTCCGAGGAATGAGTGTGGATTATGAAAGGATGGATGAATGTGATTCTCTCTCTCTTGCGTGCGGAATGAATGGTTGCGGTTAGATTATAAGAAAACAAGTTTTTTTTTTTTGTAAGCGGAGCGGAGGTCCGCAGTGTACCCCGCAAGGGAATAAAGCACATATTATTATTATTATATAACAATTTTTATGTAATAATTTTTAGTTTTCTAAATATTATAAAAAATATTTTATTTAAGAAATATATTAAACACACAACAATAAGCAAATAAAAATATCTTAAGAAATGGATGTGTCTCCTGAAATTAGCGCGGCAAGAAAAGCGATATATAATATAATAGAATCCCTTTAATTTTGACTTTTTGAACCAAAATGTGTAAGGTACTTTTTATGTAAGAAAATGCCAAATAATCTCTTCACAGACAAATTTAATGAGACTTTATTATTAATTGTTGATATAAATTAAAAAATTAACTCATTATTAAACAATATTACGAATTTTCATTACTAAAATTATAAAGTTAATAGATTTAAGCAGTACATTTGTCAGAAATTCATCGAATTAAAATAAAAAAGCATTATTAATTTTTTTTTTATTAAATGTAGCAGGATTTCTTGATACTAAATTTATTTAGTTAGATCAGCATAATGTTTTCGTTAAAAAACGTTAGTAAAAATAACTAGGTATTATAAATCCAATTCAAAATATTACCCAATACTTATGCGTTTATCATACGTTCTAGTTAAAATATCGAATCATGAAAATCAGATGTTCTGTTTTAATCTGTTTATCAAAATGTGTTCTATTAACACGTCTTGTTAATCAAAATTTTTTTCAGATCGATTCCTGAAAAAGTTCGTCGGGAATTCACGAAGAACGTAGTTGAAGAATTAAAAAAAAGAAAATTCCATCGTCTAAAGTATTTACGACGAAAGTATCTAACCAAATAAAGAGCAAAAAGAAGACGAACTACTTCGTAGAAAGACATCTTCTTTAGACGAAATCGCTAAGAGTGGAAGATCTGTCCTGAATGAGTAATTTACTTTTCTTATATTAGCATAAACGGATTTGAAAATTAAACATTAAATTTCCAACTATAATTTACAAAAAATATGATCATCTATTAACTATATCACATTATTTATAAATTAAACAATGACGAAAACTCTTCAAACGCATAAAGGGGAAAAATGCGATCTGAATGAGTATTTAGTCACTTTTCTTATATTAGATAGACGGATTTGTGAATTATACATTCCAAGATAATTATAACTTATATTAAAAAAACATAATCATTTATTAATTGATTCATATTTATAAATTAAACAATAACTGAATATTTTTGTACTTTTTTTACTTATACAGATTTTACAATTTTTTATTTCTGTATTATAAAATTTTTTAATTTATATTTTATATATATATATATATATAAAATACAACAATAGTAAATTTATATAACATATGAAGGGCATATGTTAAACTTTTTATCAATACAGTATTTTTTTATGATGTAAAACATTTGTCACATTTTGCTTAATAAACTTGTTAAATTTTGTATAACTTTACTTATATTTTTGCCATTAATATATTGTATTTACGCTCCAATTTTCGTTTTTACTAAATATTAATACACATATATTAAGTGTGTTTTTATTTCAAATTTTTAATATTTTTTAAGCAAATTTAAGATTTTGTAATTTACGGTCAAAGTATTTATAGAATGCGATTTATTAAATGAAGGATTTTTAGTTATTGGTCGATGATTAAAAATGGTAATATTTTTTATTATATTATGTATTATACATAATATAATATATAATGATAGATATAATGATTCATAGTAAATGTAAGCGCGAATATGACAACCCGACTATTAACTGCAATTGCGTGCGACGAGGTTTTAAAAGGAATGTGTCTAGCATTGGCATATAATGCGTAACGCTATTTTGAATCGCGTCCAATGCATGCCCGTTCGATCTTCATTAATTAATTTCTATATTACATTTCTACATTAATTATTATAGGAATCGTAAAATAGTAAAGAATTTCTCTATTTAATTTAACTAGTTTTATCTATGAGCGGTATTATATCGGCGTTCGATTAATTTTTTTTATGCATGTCTTATTGAATTAAAATATTAAGTATTAATATTTCTTATATTTATATATGTCATATATTATAATTTAAATAGCAAATAATAAAAAATTACATAATTATTACATTACATAATTTTAATTACATAATTATTCCTTATTCAATATACATATAGTTTTTGTTCATATAAAATCATAATCTCATTTTTATTTTGTTGCCTAATTTCTATTTGTGTATTAATTATTATTTTTATTTTACAAAAGAATATGTAGCCTAATGTGTTTTTTTTCTAGTGTTATATTTACATTTCTAGTGTTTATATGTACTAAGTGTATTACTACATATACTACACATGATCATATTTTATGATTAGAAAATATTGTCAAACATATTATATCGTATGTTATATCACAGAATTTCACTTTGTATACCTCAACTTAATAAATTATCTAGAGAGTATTTTTATATAAGCGTAACATAAATAAATAACAAACATACAAATTAAATAAATAAATCTTATACTTTGTTTAACGTACATAAAATTTCATATTTATTCAATATCTAAACATAAGAAACCAATAGATAATAACAGTTCCTAAAATTGACGAATAAGAAAACAAAATATACATTATATTATTGAAATAACTTGTATGTTAAAAAAAAATTTTTTTTTCTTAACACATAAGCAAAAATGTATTTCAAAAGGATTGACATATACGTATGTCTGTAATATATAAAATAAAGATATGATAATTTGTACATAAAATTTAAAATTTTTGAAACTTACAAAACTGACAATGATTAATACTTTTTCTGGTGAGCAAAATTCTAAAAAAATCTAATAGTAATCAGAAAACGAATGGAACATACCGCAATGCTAAATAAAAATAAACTTACATTTCCAAATTGATAATTTCTTCTTATGCTGAAATCATTAATTTTCGAATGTATATTGATTAATTATTTTTTATTCTTTGTGATTGCTGATTAAGAAGCTATTAAGTTTTTGTTAGAAATACGATTAATGTTATCGATATTACGATAGTATTTAATATACATGTATTTTAAAAATGATACATAAATGATACATATGAAAAATCCACATGGGCTACACATGTCTATTATAAAGNTATTGTACTAGAGAAATTAGCTTTTGATATATTTACTTTTATAATAATTTAATGTACTTATTATTATATTTACTTTTATTTATTGTAAACATACACAATAAAGTTTTTCTTTTTTAGAATGATATGGGAACGTACATACAAAATTTGAATCAACGGAAAACGAATGTATAGACTAGTAAAGTGTCAAATAAAGTTCTTTCTTTCTAAAAATGATCGCTTCCGTGATGTTCTTTGCGTGTACTTTTAAAAAGCAAAAAAGTTAATTTTTAAAATAATTTTTAATATAAATTTTATATTTCTCGAAATAACACGCAATTATTACATGTACCGTGTATGAAAACGCGCCGAACGCACTTGTTTGCGTGCCCCTTTTCTTTTCTTTTTTTTTTTATTATGGTTTTGCAAAAGAAAACGAGCTTTGTATTCAATGTTTAGAAATTATTTCGCACGARTGATACGTCTCGCGTTGACCGAGGTTCATCAGTCGAATCCTCGATCATTCCGTCAGGCGACTTCTCCTTCACAAAGTTTTATCTCGTCCTATCCTTTTTGCGATTTAAATTTATAATAATAACGTTCTTAGCGCGTTTATATATTTAACCAACTGGAATCTTAGCGGATTTGATGTATCGAGCTATCACAAACTACAGCGCGTACGAAGTTATAGTTATAAATAGTTGCATCTGTGTATTGCTCGAAAAAATGATGTAAATCACAATAAATGCAATCTAACGATAATCGTTGTGCTTTATTTTCTCAACTTCGATTTAACTTGTGTATGTTTATCTCTGTGCTCGTCTCTTATTTTTCGGTTTTTTTGTTGAACAAACACATGTAACAAATACGCGGTAATTATGAGTAATTGTAAAATGTCATATGTAATTCTATGCCGCAAAATTTTTATTTTGCATTGAGAATTGATGTGATGCACTCGCCACAACTTAATAGGCATTTATTAAACATTTATTAAAAGTTTATTAAACGCATTGACTTAAGATATGTCTTTTAGAAATCCTTCATTATTGCGCGTCGCTTTTCGGAGAATATCGTCCTCTCGTCAATAACGTCTATTACGCAACAAAATTTTAAAATTTTTTATTGTTTAATTCTTTTCCAGTCTGCATCGAATCAAGTATTAAAAAACGTCTAGCACCAAAAGAGATTTTTCTTACAATCAGTTCTTCCGTGTCGCTTGTCACTTTTTGGAGCCCCGAAAAGTTATCCCCATTATGCAAAGATATTCTAATTGTTTCATTGTTTATTTCTTTTTTGAGAGAGTAAGTCTTGGAGAGCATGTCAACTAAAAGACACGTAACAATGTTCACATAAATGTTTATCTCGATCAGTGAGTCGATCGTATATGAATATATTTCGATCAGTGAGTCGATCGTATATGAATAGAGATATCTTTTTAAACGATTTTTTCAATGTGTTTTATTAAGTTCACTCTCAACTTTTTTCTTATAGCACTTTTCAGTTCTTATTTATTAATTTTGTTTTCAGTTAATATATTAAGACATTTTTTTTCAATTGAGATATTAATTAGTTGAGATTGATTCAGTTGAGATATTAACACTATAAAATAATGGTATTAAATTGTTCAACTATGAGTAAATATTTTAAAAATGTATTTAATCAAAAAATTATAACATGTAATAGACATCGGAGATAATATAATAATGCAATGGGATAATATCTTATACATATAATGAAAACCAAATCAAAAGTTAAAAATTTGATTTTTCATCACTTTTTTCAAATCTTATAATAAAAGACTACTGGTATCATCCTTTATGTTAATTATTATTACATGTAAAAACGTTATCTAATGTTCACTTATTATCCTTTAATTTTTTTCGAAAAAATATGGTTTGCATTAATATATGCATGGTACTCACACATTTTTCGAGAATCGTTCGTTGTCATATTATTCGATATTTGATTTCGTATTTAATTTTAAGTTTTTATTAATATTTATTGTATAAATCTATTATATACACATGTAAATTAATATGTCTTATTTAAATTTTAAGCATTACATATATTTTAATATAAATTTAAAGTTATATATATTTTAATAATGAGATAGAGCTATACGATATCTATCGGTTAAACAATTGGTACATAGGAATGAAGTACACATCAATATTTATATTCAGACAAAGAATCGAATATCTATCTTCGACCTTTCATGAGCAATTTTGAACAACAAACGTTTCTTCAAATGATACACTTAGTCTTACGCGATCCGTGATACAGTTATAACGAAAATGTATGCGATATATAGGATGTATTCAAACCGCATCCGGTGGGAAAGAAAATATTACAAAGATTTAACAGCTCAAAATATCGTAGAATGTAGACTGTGTGAGAAGCCAAGAATTGAAAATGTGATATCTGATTTTATAGACCACTTACGCTCTGTTCATAACGTAAGAGAAATCTTTGATCACCCAGATCATTGCACTTTACTGCGGGAATTTACGATAAATGAAGAAGAGTTTACGGCAGTATGTAAAATTTGTAATAGTTCAATTGACTATAGAATGTACGGCGTGTACCTTCTAAAAAACCATTTAGAAATGTATCACGGAAACAGTTCACATATTTATAAGACAATAGCAAATATACAAAGCGGACATGACACGTTGGATAAATACATTATAATAGGCAGCGAAGCAACGTGTCCAAAATGTGATAAAAAGATAAACATGGCAGATGCGGATTTACTGACTGAAATAAAATTGGAAGAATTACTTGAACACTACTTCTCTCATACGTATGAAGAAAAATGTTTTATATTTGCCAAAACGTGCGAAAATCGATTTTGTTTTACTTGTTTTATTCCAATAATTTCAAACAAAATAAGTAAATGCTCTGTTATTATACACTTTTTTGTATAGGAAAACTTGTATTTGCTACAGTTCCCTTAGTTACTTTATTTTATTACACATACATATGAGTATGTATCTAATAAGATTTTACCATGTTATTCAAATTCATATTTTTTGGGCTGTATTAAAATGATACTAAATCATAAAAGACATTCGGTAACAATTTTATATTAAATATTAAACCAAATAATTAAATTATAATTACACAGAAATTTTGTGTGCACGCGCGCTGAAAGTATCGATTATGCGCATGTGTACAGAATATCCGACATAAGGCATAGAATCTCTAGTGGATACAGATTAAGCTAAATGGAAAAGCCTTGTATCGCTTTGCGATTTTCGCAGTAATTAATAATTTCTATTTAAATCGTTCTACTTGTCCATGAGAAACATCATGTCTATCATGGCTGTATAAATGTAGTTTGTTTATTGCAATAATGCACACATTCGCACAATTATTTCACACGTTAATTATCACAAAATATAGATAATATTTCATTAACACATTGCTGCTCACCAGTGACTCACATTGAACGTTTCGTTCAGGCCATTTAATATTTTGACTTTTTCTTTCTTTACAAAAGAAAGTAATGTAAAATAATTTTTAATCATGCATGGATATGAATTATGACATGTAATATAATATTAATAAATTAAATTTTTTTTATACAATAATTTTCATGTAATAATTTTTAGTTTTTTCTTTAAAAAATATTTTACTTAAGAAATATATAAAACACACAACAATGAACAAATAAAAATATCTTAGAATTTAGATAATGGAATGGCGTCATCTGAAATTGACGCAGCATGGAAAATGTTATATAATATAATAAAATCTCTTTAACTTTGATTTTATGAAGAGATAAGAGAATGTCAAATTTTTGAATGTTCTCTTTACAGACAAATTTAATGAGATTTTATTGTAATTGTTATAATATAAAACAAATATTAACTTATTATTAAACAAATTTACGGACTTTTATTATTAAAAAGAATCTAGCACAAATAAGAAATTTAGTAGATTTAAGCAGTACGTTTGATCGAATTAAAATAAGAGAGCATTATTAATTTTTTTCTATTAAATATAACAGAATTTCTTGATACTAAATTTATTTAGTTAGGTCAGCATAACGTGTTCGTAAAAAAACATTAGTGAATATAACTAGAAGTTTTATAAATCCAATCCAAATTACTAATCAAATATTTATGAGCTTATCATATTACTTTATCAAGTCTAATCATAAAAAATTAGATATTCTTTAATAAAATATTTGAATCCATCAAATATTTTATTAAACATGTGTTGTTAACGTTTTATTAAAATTTTTCTCAGTTTGGTTCCTAAAGAAAGTGTGGATGAATTTAAGAAAAAGATAGATCAAGAACTAAAAAAAGAACAAAATAAAAATATGATCTTATTAGAAAGAGAAATAAGAAAGAAGGAAAGAGCAGAAAAGATACATCAAAATTATTTAGAGCTAAGAAGACAAGAAATACAACTTAAAAAAAACGAAAATATTTTGGATAAATGAGCATCTCTTTCCGGAATCTCTAGGAGTGGAAGAACCATCTTGAATGAGTAATTTACTTTTCTTATATTAGCATAAACGAGTTTGAAAATTAAACATTAATTTTTCAACTATAATTTATAAAAAATATGATCGTCTATTAACTGTATCATATTATTTATAAATTAAACAGTGACGAAAACTTTTTATAATTACACAAATCTTACAAATTTTTTACTTAACATAACACATATCGTAACACATAATAAATTTGTATACTATATAAGATATATATTAATTTTTTTCTAATATACTATTCACTAATAAAAAACATATTTTGTGTTTTGTTAAAACATTTATTATTAAAACATTTTATTTTGTACAGCTTTATTTATATTTTTGTCATCTCAATATATATTTGGATTCCCATTATTATTTTTATTAAACATAAATATACAAGACGTAAAAAGAAGGCTCATTTACCAATGAGCCCTCTTTTTACGTCTTTAATAATTTTTAAACAAATTTTATATGTTTTTAATTTATAATCAACTCAAAATCTAGTATTATACAAGTCATAAAATTTTGACATTTTCAGTTACCGATAATTGAAAATGGCAATAATTTTTATTATTATATTATATATGCAGAGTATATGATAATAAATATAATGATTTAATAGTAAATGTATAAAACGCAAGGAAGATACGGCTCAACGTTACTTGCCTTTTGGCGTTGCTATGCGTGCGACGAGTTAATGGGAAAGGCGCGCGTCTCGCGTATAGTAACGCTGTTTTTTGTCGCGCTCTCATTCGCTTTATTAATTAATTTCTTATTAATTAGTGCGAAAATAAAATATTAAAATATTGAAAAATTTATTTTTTCGGTTTAACTCTTACTTTACGTATCTACGAGCGGAGTTTTACTTATTATCAGACTTGTAAATATGTCGATGTTTGCTTAAATTACGCGATTTTTTTCCGTATCATATTTCATTTTCAATATTGATTTTTAAAAAGATTATTTTCACATATATACGTAAAACATAAATAAACTGCAAACGTAAATATTCAAATATTGATAATACTGTGATTATCTAAATCTTAAAAAATTTTAATGTGATAACCGAGTAATCTATTTTTAAACGATACGTAATAATTTTTATTTTATAAATTATATATAAACCAATACAGACCTGGACCGAGCACATCGAGTTCAACGTCAGACCGTAGAATTGAGCAATCAGAACAATATGAAGTTCAAAACATTCCGACGAAAAGATCTAAATCAAGCACATTGGAAACACAGCTCAAACAAAAAAAAGACGGTAATTTAAGTAATTATTCTCTTTGCTTACACCACGCAACGTAAAAATAAGTCTTAAACGGTTTGATTGAACAGAAAAGTTTTTTATCATTTTGCGATTTTGGTAAAATTTATAAGAAATTAATTAATAAGAAATCTGCGAGAGTCAGATCTTTTAGATCTTACTGAGTTTTAAAAGATTGATATTTAGTAACCGATACTTATAACCGAAATGCGCCAGTAAAACATTTTATATTTTTTATATTTATATTTATACTTCTTATTAATCATTCTTTACATTCATACAGAATAAGAGACAGTTCCAACTATGAATAACTGACGTTGCGCATCATACTATAAGACTCTGATATTTGGGCAAGTAGCATCACGATTTTTCACTCAAAGACTTTGTTAAAGAAAAGAACATGCAACTCTTATAAGTGATATCGTAAAAGATCGTGTGAATTAAATATTTTTTACAATGTTTAATTTATATTTTGTTATATTATGTTGTATAAAAGAAAAACACATTTTATTAATTATTCATATTTTACTCAAAAATTGAAAGTAATATTATAATTTGCTGCCGTTTGTAAATTCTTAATTTTATTTCTTTTATATAACATTAATATAAAATTATCATTTTTGTAGAAATAATTTTGTGAATACATTGTATTATGAGACTGTTTTAAATTGGGTGCTACGCTCGTATTTCTCAGAAAACTAATATGCATGTAAATGGCTAATAAACTGAAGAAAAATTTGACTTGTAAAAATAAATGCTCAAGATACATTTTTTTCATTAACAAAATTAATAATTAAAACACAAATATAATACAATCATAAAGATATAAAATCATAAAGTCATAAAAGAAAAGACAATATTCATACAATAACAATTAACGTATAGTTATAGTCTTCCTAATGTATAATACTATTAGTACTCAAGATATAGTACCATTAATCTACTACTATATAATAAATTACCGTCTTTTTTTTGTTAAAAATTTGCATAATTATATAGTAGCAAATTAAAAGCAAAACGCAAATACTAGCAGAGTCTATTGTCATATTTGACGCCGCCAGTTATCGTGGTTTATTCTCTTATATGTATAAATTATCAATTAAAATATTAAATATTAATATTATACGTTATAACGTAACAGATAATAACAAATTACGTAATTATTCTTTGTTATGAATATTGTTTATTATGATTTTATTCTTACTTTGTTGTTATTAATATTTATATTTGTGTATTAATTATTTTTTTTATTAAGTAGAAAAATATAGCTTGATGTATTTCTTTTTCATGTATCTTAATATTTATATTGCATTATATTATTACATATCATGGTTAAAAAATACTGTCAAACATTATATCGTGAACTTAACAGAATTTTGATTCTTATGTTTCAATTTTATAAGATGTCGAGAGATTGTTTTTATGTACGCAAAACATAAATAAAAGATGAATATTTATATCAAATTTTATTTAATGTGCATAAATTAAATAAAATTTATGGATGGCTTAATGTACATGTAACGTAATATTTATTTATGTTTGAATACAAAAGATCATTAGATAGTACAGTCATTTAAATTTGAACAAAGAGGGAAATGAAATTGTATCATTTTGATGAAATTGTGTGTTAAGGAAAATGTATATTTTTTCACAAAGAAATTAACATAAACATATATTTTATGTTTTATAAAATAAAGACACATGACTATTTGTATAAGAAACTTAAAACGTTGTCATTGATTAACCATGATTATTGATTTACCTTTTCTAAACTCTCAGATATCTACTTGAATTGCATTAATCGGCGAACGTAGAACATGTCGCAAGGTTAGTGATCAAATTAAACAACTTACATTACCGAAACTGATAATTGCGTCGAAAGCATTAATTTTCAAATCTGTGTTGATCAAATTCTTTTTTGATTATTATTAGACTATTAAGCTGTTAAGTTTCTGTTATAGAAATACTAAATATTACCTATATTATGGTAACATATAATATGCATATATTCAGAGCCGTTTCAAAGGCTTGTTGCGCCCGAGTATAGAGCGTTTCGCCCTTTTCTATATTTATTTGGTAACTCAAACGATTCATTTAACCTTCATTAAATCCAAATGCATCTTACTGATTCAACTCAAACTAATGCGATGAAACTCTCAATTCGAATTGATCCCAGTATTGTTATATATAACATATAATTCATCAGAAATCAAGCATCAATTTGTAGTAACAATTGACAGGAGYATTTCTCAAATATTAAATAATGTGCGTACATAATTTAAATTGTTTTTTATGTGTTTATTAGAGAGGACATTGAACGTTAACACTTTAATATAACAGTTTAGAACATTTATAAAATCTGAATACTTCCATAAACAATGCACTAATTGAACTGAAATAAAACTGATATAAAGTTTTGTTTTATATGAAACGCAGGTTTACTTCAGTATCTCTTTTATTTCAGCAAATTATTTAATAAGTTTTGATGCTTCTAATTTGCTCGCGATTTCGTGCTCGATTGAAATAGTTTCCAGATTTGTTAATCTTTCCTGAAATATAGTTAAACAGAAATAAGTTTTTATTAATTTAAGTTTTGAAAACAATCTACGGTGAAAACTGGCAAAGTTCACAAATTCACATAAAAATTTGGAAACACCTGTTGCAAATTATTTTTTAATAAATAATTCAGCATTGCACTTAAATTCATTTCGAACGTTAGCATTCCTTTGCAAGAGTACACAATATATTCGATGGCGTCTATCACACGATGAAAAGTTTAATATACGTTGGTATTTCGTGACATTCATCGGATCTTTGACTATGTAATGGACTGTCTTAGTCTTTTTATAGTAAAATATAAATTTAGAATTATACTAAGTATTAAGTGGTCTGATTACCTTCAAATTTTGAAAAATATTCGATTTTTCTTTAACGTTTGAACGTTTAAAAATAATTTAAGCCAACCGAGGCCAAAATTTCTAAATTGAGAATTTATAAAGAGATCCCTAGTAGCACAATTCATTAGCGCAATGTTGGTCCAATATATTCCCAATATATTTTCATTGGCTAAACAATAAATTGTGCTACTAAGGATAGATCAGACGTATGTGTAAGATTCTAATCAATAGGCACATCTGTTTGAGCGTCTTTTGTGTTTTCGAGAGTCACGTTCTTTATTCTAAACTATTAATCAGTTGTTAGCGATCCTAGTGTAAGAATTTCAAACTAAGATTCAAATTTTCAGAGATACTATTCGTTAGGAAATGTGTTTAAATCTATCACAAAATTGATCCATGTTCTGGTCTATAATCTATGATTGGTCCGAATAATTTTTTTCCTGGTCATGTGATCAGATGATGTCTGTCTACTGGAGGCTGTGTAGTCTATCTCATAAGCTGTGCAGTGAAACATATTCTTTATCCTTGAAAACAGTTAAACGATCACGTGCTTAGATCGAAAAGGAAAGAAAGAATACAGATTATAAGCTTAAAATTAGAGTAACAAAGCCATAATATATGCCAAAAAATCGACAACGTGTGCATCGCCACTGCGGAAATTCGGGCGTAAGCAGATACAAAAAAGATTCGACATCATAAGGCATTATTAAAAGAAACTGAAACCAGGCTTCTAGAAGTTGAAGGCGAATTTTATGGTTCTGCAGATTAGAGGTAAAATCATTCTAGAAAGAAAAAATTATTTTGAATCTTTTTTTGCGTGTTTCTTATTTTTTTCAAGACGGATGTAAACATTTATCCGTCTAAACTAATAGTCCGATTGACTTCATTTTTGGAAGGAATATTTTTAAGGAAATTATCTATGATGTAACTCACGTTCTTTTTTTTTTTTTTTTTTTAATCCATTTATTTATAAGAAATTTTTTAAGATCTTATTTTAAGGCCGACGAAGTTTCTTTTTAAAATCGTGCTACTTTCCATATTTTTCAACAAAAACAAATGTTACACTACACAATAGCTATTGCATTTATTTACAAGAAAATATTTTATGTTTTTATTTCATTACTCTTGCCTCTTCAAATATTATACCCAATCGATTTTCTGCCGTAGCGAAGAAACTTTGAAGGAATTGTTCTACAGCTTAAACTTTTTGTCAATTTCTTTAAAAGTTTACAAATTTGAAGTTTAAATATTATTGAAATTTAAATATATTATATCTATAAAATATAAATTAATTCTAAGCAGTGGTTTGTTAAAAAAAATCTTAAATTTGAGTTTATTTTAAACCCTCGGAGTGGTTAAACCTCTTAAGGTAGAGAGGGTTATATGACCTGTCAGTCAGGCAATTAATAATCAAGTATATTTCAATATTTACATTTAGACAAGGAATTGTACATCATACTTTGACGTTCTACGAGCAATTTTAAAACAGCAAACGCTTCTTCAACTGATACATTTAGTCTTAAGCCATTCGTGATACCGAAACCCTGTTATAACGAAAATGCATCCGATGTATCCGATCTGTCTAGGTCGCATCCAGTGGGAAAGAAAATATTAGAGATTTAACAACTCCTTATCGTTCAAGTATCATAGAATGTAGATTGTGTAAAGCAAACGGAAGTGTGATAATACCTGATTTTATAGATTACTTACGCGAAATTCATAACATAACAGAAATCACAGATCATGACATTCTAGTGCGGGAATTTACGATACGTGAAGAAGAGTTTACAACAGAATGTAGAACTTGTAATAGTTCAATTGACTATAAAATGTACGGGGTGTATCTTCTAAAAAATCATTTGGAAATATATCACGGAAACAGTTCACATATTTATAAGATAATAGCGAAGACAGAATCCGGACGTTACGTGTTGGATGAATATATTATAAAGGGCAGTGAAGCAACATGTACAAAATGCAATCGAAAGATAAACATGGAAAATTCAGATATACTCAATGAAATGTAATTAATTGGACACTGCCTCTCTCATAGGTATGAAGAAAAATATTTTATATTTGTCAAAACGTGCGAAAATCGATTTTGTTTTACTTGGTTTGTTTCAATAATTTCATAACAATCTGGTATCAAAGATATTACGATTAGAATCAATTTTTAATCAAATTGTCAATTATTGTTATACGAATAATAAATGCTTTGTTATTATATAGACACTTTTGGCATAGAAAAACTTGTATTCGACACAGTTCCTTTAGTTTTTATTTTATTTATTTTATTACATATAAGAATGTATCTAATGAAATTTTACCATGTTATCAAAATTCATATTTTTGTGTTGTATTAGAATGGTATTAAAAAATAACATATATTCGATACTTATTAACCAAATAATTAACCATAATTACACAGAAGTTTTGTACGTGTGCATGCGCGCTGAAGGTCGATTGCGCGCATGTGTACAGAATATCTGATATTAGGCATATAATCTCTTGTGGAAACAAATTAAGCTAAATGGAAAAGCCTTGTATCGCTTTGCGATTTTCGCAATAATTAATAATTTCTATTTAAACCGCTTTACTTCCACGAGAGATATCATGATTGTATACATGTAGTATGTTTATTGTAATATAATATAATAATGCACACATTCGCACCATTATTTATTACAATTACTTCACACGTTAATTCTCACTAGTATAATATAAATAATATTTTATTAATACATTCCCTGCTTCTCACCAGAGACTCACATTGAACGTTTCATTCAGGCTATTTAATGTTTTGACTTTTTTTTCTATATAAACAAAAGGATTATAAAGTAATCATGCATGGATACGAATTATGATATGTAATGTAAATTATATATATACATTACATTATATTTTTTTRTATAATAATTTTTGTGTAATATACTATTATACACAAAATATTAATATAATATTAATAAAATCTTTACGAAGTTTATCAGACATTCTAGCTAAAATATCGAATTCTAGCTAATATTAAATGTTAGCTAAAATATCAAATCATGACGAGAAATTCTGTTTGAACCCACCAAAATGTGTTCCATCATATGTGTCTTGTTAATACAATCAAAACATTTTTCTCAGGGGAATTCCTGAAAGCCTGCTAGAACAGTTATAGTAGAAGAAGTACGAATAAATATTCAAAAACTAAACGGAAACTTTATGAAGAACTTAAGGACCAAAGACGCGCAAGAAAAGAAGAAATACTAAATAATAAATATCTGAATGAGTAATTATTCACTTTTCTTATATTAGATAGATGGATTTGAGAATTAAACATTCCAATAAAATTATAATTTATATAAAAAAACATAATCATTTATTAACTGATTTATATTTATAAATTAAACAATAACTGAATATTTTTTTACTTTTTTTACTACTACAGATTTTACAAATTTTTACTTCGATATTATAAAATTTTTTACTTATATATATATATGAAAAAAAGTAATATAAAATAATCATGCATGGATATGAATTATGAATTATGTAATGTAAATTACTACATTAGGTTCTTTGTATAATAATTTTTAATTTTTAATTATCATAAAAAATATTTTATTTAAAAAATATATTAAACATACAATAATAAATAAATGAAAATATCTTAAGTAATGGATGTGTCATCTGAAATTGGAGCGACATGGAAAGTATTATATAATATAATAGAATTCTTCTTTGACTTTACAAAGCGATAAGAGAATGTCAAATCTAAATACTCTCTTCACAGACAAATTTAATAAGATTTTCATTATAATTGTTGATATAAAATAAAAATTAAATCATTAAACAATATTACGGATTTCCACTACTAAAAAGAATCTATCATAAATTAGAAATTTAGTAGATTTAAGCAGTACGTTTGTTCAAAATTGATCGAATTAAAATAAAAGAACATTATTAATTATTTTCTATTAAATATAGCAGAATTTCTTGATACTAAATTTATTAAGTTAAGTCAGTACAATGTTTTCGTGAAAAAACACTAGTAGTAAATATAACTAGAAGTTAAATCCAATTCAAAATACAACCCCAACTTATAAGCCAATTCTAGTTAAAATATCGAGTCTAATCATGAAAATCAGATATTCTGTTTGAATCCATCAAAATGTACTTTATTAAACACGTCTTGTTAAAAATTATTTTCAGTTCTATTCCTAAACACATTCGAGATGATTGAATAGAAACAGTAGATAAAGAACTAAGCGAACTAAAAGAAGAAAATTTCAATAAAGAAAAATATGTAAAAGGAACTAGAATTCTAATTCAAAAATATACAGAGCTACACAGACAACATGGAGAACCAAAAAACGAAATTAGATTGACTAATTTCAACAAAACTGAGAGAAAAATAACCGTCCTGCATGTGTAATTTACTTTTCTCATATTAGCATAAACGGGTTTGAAAATTAAACATTAATTTTCCAACTATAATTTACAAAAAATATGATCGTCTATTAATTGTATATTATTTATAAATTCAACAGTGACGAAAACTTTTTATAATTACACAAATCTTACAAATTTTTTACATAACATAACACATATCAGTTATGTGTTAACATAATAAATTTGTATACTATATAAGATATATATATTAATTTTTTTCTAATATACCATTCGCTAATAAAAAACATATGTTGTGTCTTGTTTAATTAAAACATTTTATTTTGTACAACTTTATTTATATTTTTGTCATCAATATTATATATTTGGAATATAATATATTTGGATTCCCATTACCATTTTTATTAAACATAAATATACATTTACCAATCAGACCTCTTTTTATGTATTTCATAATTTTTAAACAAGTTTTATATGTTTGTAATTTATAATCAACTCAAAATCTAGTATTATACAAGTTATTAAATTTTGACATTTTCAGTTACCGATGTTTAAAAATGGCAATAATTTTTATTACTATATTATGTATGCAGAGTATATGATAATAAATATAATGATTTAGTAGTAAATGTATAAAATGCGAGGAAGAGACGGTCCAACGTTACGTTACTTTTGGCGTTGTTACGCGTGCGACGAGTTAGTGGGAAAGGCGCGCCTCTCGCGTATATTAACGCTGTTTTTTGTCGCTAAATCGCGCTTTCACTCGCTTTATTAATTAATTTCTTATTAATTAGTGCAAAAATAAAATATTAAAATATTGAAAAACTTCTTTATTCGGTTTAACTCGCTTTACGTACCTACGAGCGGAGTTTTACTTATCAGACCTGTAAATATGTCGATGTTCGCTTGAATTACGCGATTTTTTTCCGTAGCATCATATTTCATTTTCAACATTGATTTTTAAAAAGATTATTTTCACATATATACGTAAAACATAAATAAACTGCAAACGTAAATATTCAAATATTGATAATACTGAGATTATCTAAATCTTAAATCTTAGTATTGCTTACCCAGCTCATTTGAATCAGACTTTAAATGTGATTCAACATAGAAACTTTAACCTAACAACATTGGGTATTCCAGTTTTGATCACATATATCTAAGAAACTCCCGTAAAACCCCATAACTCGTTAATATAACTATAAACTCTCAACTCCTGGGAATCCGATGAAAACAGCGGAGAATCTTGAAAAGTTAATAGGGAGAGTTAATAAGATTGTGACCTCGGAACCTTGTACTTGAATATCATACATCCAGAACCACATGACCCACAACCTCATCATCCCATAACTCCATAATCTCTTCATTCTAAAGATTCAACTGAAACAGTGGGATCATAAATAGGGGGGGGGATTCATGTCATTGTGACATTAGAATCTCGGAATCAAGCAACCTCTGATGCCACAGCTTTTCAACGGCAAACCTTTTGACGGTATAACCCTATAACCCTGAGGATTTAATGAAAAAAAGAAGAGACTCTCTATTGGGGAATTGATTAGATGTTGTCCTTGGGACTTTGTTACCAAGTAAGCCTATAGCGCCTAAAGCCTATATAAAATTTCTTAGGCAATAATAAAAGTGGGAATTACGAAGAATTAGTTGCTGAATTGATAGAGAATTACCGGCAACTAGGATGCTTGATGAATTTGAAATTGCACTTTCTCAAATCACATCTCCAACATTTTCAGACAATCTTGGAGATTATAGTGAAGAACAAGGCAAAAGATTCCACCAAGATATTAAGCCAAATCTACAAAGAAATGGAGCGCCGATATCAAGGAAGGTGAGATAAGCATATAATAGCAGACTTTTGTTGGATATTAATGAGGGAACATGTGATGAAGGGCAGAAAGCGTAAAAGAAATTCGTTACATAGGTCGTTCAAAGATAAAAAGGTTTGCAAAAGCAAGAGATCTAAAAGAAAAACCTAAGCATACATTATCTGAAAAGATACTCCACTTACGAAGTTACATTCTCATTGAATTCCCAACTGAGATTCCCCAATTTACTTTTATTGAATTTTCAAAATCACGAGATTATACGACTGAAGGTTTGCTGTTTAAGGCCTGAGAGGTCTCGGGTTACTCTATTTCAAGATTCCAAGAACATAATCTCATGAATTTCCCTGATGATGATTGATTTTTCACATTCTTCACATGTGATAGAAGGTTTTCTTAGAGCTGTCTAGAGCGCTATAGGTTTATTTGGTAACAAGGTCTCAAGGACAACATTTAATCGATTCCCCAATAAAGAGCCTCTTCTTTTTTTTATTGAATTATATTTATTGAATTTTATTTATCCTCAGGGTTATAGGGTTATACGATCAAAAGGTTTACCGTTGAAAAGCTGTGGCAACAGAGGTTGCTTGATTCCGAGATTCTAATGTCACAATGACATGAATCCTCTCTTATTTTGACCCCACTTTTTCAATTGAATCTTTAGAATGAAGAGATTATGGGGTTATGGGATGATGAGATTGTGGGATCATGTGATTCTGGATGTATGATACTCAAGTACAAGGTTCCGAGATCACAATCTTATTAACTCTCCATTGAAGATTCTCCGTTGTTTTCATCGGATCCCAGGGATTGAGAATTTATGGCATTAACGAGTTATGGGGATTTCTTAGATATATGTAACCAAAACTGGAGTACCACAATGTTGTTAGGTTAAAGTTTCTATGTTAAATCACATTTAGAGTCTGATTCAAATGAGCTGGGTAAGCAATACTAAGATCTAACAGTTTTTTTATGTTAAAAAAAACCCTACGACGTACTGGAGCAAAATGGAGGTTAGATTCCTGTTTAGCGGCTCAAAATACAAGGCATAGGTATGGTCAGTACTCCAGCACAGACCACTTTTTTTTGTAGGCCTGTGTTATTTTTAATTGTCACATAAATGTTGAGGTAGTTTCAAGTATCAAATTAATTAAATATCTATATAAATATATTTATAAGAGAGATGATGCTGCTGCTATAACAATTGAATCTATAACAAATAATGTAACTATTGATTATGATGAAGTGCGTAATTTTATTGAAACTCGTTATATTGGACCTGTAGAAACCTGTTGGCGTATTCTCAAAAAGAAACTACAAAATAAGTCATACTATAGTGCGTTTGCCAATCCATCTTCCCAACGAACAAAATGTTATAATTGAAAATAAATACATTGAAGAAGTAATGACTGCTTCAAATCAAGTTACGATGTTAATTGACTATTTTTCCTTAAATTCTCGCGATGAAGAAGCAAGATAGTATTTCTATGTAGAAATACTTGCTTCTATTTCTATGTAGAAATTCCATGCTATTATACGTTTAAGAAAGAGAAAATTAATGAGAGAAATGTATCGTGCTGGATCAAACGCAAAATTTTCATTCATTATTGTATAGGACGAATGTATTCCGTTAATCCAACACAAACAGAATTATTTCATTTACAGCTATTATTACTCACTGTAAAAGGAGCTATGAGTTTCGATGATTTAAGAACTGTAAATGACGAAATATGTCAATATCAATCGTTTTTAGTAGCATGTTTAGTTTTAGGTTTAATTGAAGATGATGAGGAATGGAAACGGGCTATGAACGAAGTTGTTGGATTAGATGCCCCAATAACTTTGTAAATTATTTGTACATTTGTATATTATTACATTGTCAACCATTGCATCCAGAAGAGCTCTGGGAAAATTTTAAAGTAGCAATGTCAGAAGATTATGATCGATATTTTGGATTATTACAAAATCAAAAGAAAGCATATGCACAAATTAATGCTTTGCTTTGTGCTAAAGGTCTTTCAGATTTTCCACAAATGGAACAATTGATAGAATATGACGAGGAAGATAATTATACGACACTTGAAAAAGCTATGAAAGTTGGTACACAAATACCAAACAATATGAACAATTAAATGATAAGCAAAATAGTCGATCTTGTATTAAACAGATTAGATATTAATAATCCCAATAGTAATTGTATTTATATCGATGGTCCAGGTGATTCAGGTAAAACATTTATTATATACATAACTATCTATCATTTAGTCAAAATTCGAAATAAACATGTATGTACAATGGCTTTTATTAATGGGTATTATCGCGACGTTATTGCCAGCAGAAAAAACAATTCATAAAGCATTTGGATTGCTGATTATTTGCTCATTCATCATCAATCATTAAAATCCAATCCAAGGAAGCACAATATTTGATAGAAACAGATATTTTTATTTGGGATGAAGCGCGAATGACATCACGATATGCTCTAGAAATTATAGATCGAACGTTGCGTGATATCATGAATAATAATTTATCTTTTGGTGGAAAAATTATCGTGTTAGGTGGTGATTTCAGACARCTACTTCCTATTAAAGTACATAGTACTCGAAATGAAATCGTAAATCTTTCTATCAAATTTAGTTCTACTTGAAAACATTTTATAAATTTTTCTTTAACGATAAACATGCGAGTTCTTCCAGAGGAAACTGAATTTGCAAAGTTTCTATTGGATATGAGAGATGGTATATCAAATGATTCTAATGATAACGTACAACTTTTTTTTCTCGATTGTTGTCACACTTATCACATTTATGTTGATATTGTGCAAGATAAATGTAAATTTGTACAAAATAATTAAAAGGAAATAAATATATAGATTTCTAGGGGCTTTTTAATTCAATGTGAAATATTTATGCAGATTTACATAAATATCATATACTATTCCAAAAAATAATATCGTGAAAATTATCTATAATAGAGAAAAATATCAATAAAACAATTTTAGAGCGCAAAAAAACATGTAAAATGATCTAATGTTATAAATAGTATATCCATTTTTGCTTGAACTATGCAATTTGTAAAAGAAAGTCGTGAATTTTATTCTTTCTTAGGAAGAATTCGTTTTTTTTAAATTAATATTAATTATTTTTTATTCTTATATTATTATTTTTTCCTAAATTGAAATTTGTATAATAGTATGTAATATCAAAAGCTCAATAGCACGCGCGAATCGCGCGCCTGTAATGTTTTAGTAATAGTAAAAAGCCAAATGCCACAAGGAATTTCTTCACAAAGTTTTTTCATAAGACTTGTCAGTATTTTCTCAATGCTCGTAAAATTTTTCCATTCTTCCATTATTTCGCAAAAATGTCTCCATTAACTAAATCAAAATGGGGCCTTCACCTGTTACATTCTCGTATCACACTCGTTCTCGTGGAATTCATTGACAAGAAGTAATTGGCATGAATAATTTGCCGAAGATATCGGAATTAACAATCCGGAAATAGCATGTTAATAAATTTAGGTTTCTCGTGCTAAGGATGAAGATTGTAACTTTCGAATCTTATAACTCGGAAAGTACTTAATGAAAATGAATTATAGTGTTCTGAAAAGCTCTCTTGCTATCAGCTATTAGATTCTGGAATAAAAAATATGGTGATCTATTTAAAAAATTGATGTGACCTTGATCTGATCTTAACGACGCCACCCAAGTTTAAATCAGTGGTATCCTCTTATGTTCTCCTCCGACCCAAACAACTTTTGTCTAAAATATTTTTTCTGAAAATGTTTCGCTGAAGAAATATTTCGCAACTTTTAAAATGGGACACTCTGTAAAATGGCGAGCGTGATTAGACTTTTTGAAAATGTTAAATTTTTCAAAATATTTTCATCATTTTTAACTCTTTTTAATTTAAAAACTATTTTTGCAATTAAATTAAAAATCATTTTACGCTAAATTTAATCATATATAATAAAATTGTATTTCACTAAACATATTTTTTAAAAATATGCTGAAAACTTTCTTACAATCCCAGATAGCAAAATGTTAGCAAATTGCTAGCAAATTGTAACAAAATTGATCAGATTCCCACTGCAAAACCATAACCATCTGTGTTCGCATTTGGCTCAGAATTTGTCGATAAAGCCTGCTGACATGTTATGCCAACAGATTGGCAGCAAAAATCGAGCAGATTGCTATTTTGTACGTATTTAAATTGTGACGTCATTGCTACTAAAAAATCTTTGAAAATGATGTTTCTGTTCCTTTATATTTTTATTTTAAGAGATAATTTTAAACATAATAATAAGTAAAAAATAAATAATATAAAGTTTTATTAATAGAAATTAATATATTTTACATTAAGATACATTGGATTCTGAAAATGTCTAAAGGAATAAAAATATATTTAGTCCTTATTCTCTGTACCAATACTAGCAATCATTTTCGATAACTAGGTTCATTAACTTCTTTGTCTAAAAATACAATCATATTTTGCACTAATAAGTGCACGTATAAATAATGCACAAATAATTATGACATGTCCGGACTTCGCTAGATCTTGGTTATATAGAGAACTCGATAAATTTTACATGCGAGTAATGGATATCAACGAGCACTTTCTAGCGGCAGTCTTGTAATTCAGTAACAACGCAGATCCTGCTTGGTTTCTGCCGCCAATCTATCATCAGGTTCCATTAGCAGGTTCTGTTTGATTTTTGATATTAATATGCTGGCACAGAATGTCCAACAGGTTTTGTCAGATTTCTGACGGCAATTTGGCGACATCGTTTGATATTACAGACTCTGTGTGAAATTTGTTGCTTTTTTGTTATCAAAACATTGATAGCATGCTCTGCTCAAAATCTATCTCTGCAGGTTTGGCTATCTGCGTTCCTATTACAAAAATTGATGTATGATTCAATCTGCATTTGGATCTCTTGCAAGAGATAATAGCTGTACGCTCTTTTACGCCCCCCCC
>JANQDE010001029.1:2836-17324 GCA_037157785.1 Cephalotes varians | reverse complement strand
TGCGAGTTTATAATTGACTACACGTACACACACATTCACACTCACCGACATGCACACCGCATGATCAACCTGTAAATATATCTAATTTGTGTTTAAATAAAACCGCTCTTTGTTAAAACGATAAAACCCGAGTTAAGTCTCTGCTGACCCGAACCTGGAAATCCCGACGAGCACATCAGGCAAAACTCACTATCCTTCCGATAACCGAAAGTCGAACCATACTCAAATCAAGAATTTTGCGCACTTCCAACCGCACTGCTTTTGCTCTCATTTGCCTTTTCTTTGTTGAATTATTTTATTTTTTAATAGAGAGCGTCCATATCGATAATATAATGTCGATTACAAAATCGCATACAAAAAATAAAATTATATTAATTTCAAAAATGAGAAAAAAAACCACAAATATACCATTAAAATAAATTTATTTATAATAAAATTAAATTAACAAATGAAAGGAACAAACTGAAATTAATCAAAAAAATAAAAAACTTACAAATAAGTAAAAGACACCGATTCTAATCAAACGGGCTCCGCGGGGTGTGGGGGTAGGAGGAATCCGCGGTGGATTCGCGAAAGGGGAATCTGGGAATGACATGACGGAGGGAGGAGGAGAGGATGGCGTTACAGGAAATGCCATTACAGAAAATGACGTCACAGAAAATGAAGTCACGGAAAATGATGTCACGGGAAATGACGTCATGGAAAATGGCGTCACAGAAAATGAAGTCACGGAAAATGACGTCACAGGAAATGATTTCTCAAGAAATGGCGTCACAGGAAATGACATCACAAGAAATGGTGTCACGGGAAATGGCGTCACGCGGTCCGGAGTCCGCGGAGTTGGATTCGGGAACCGCGTGGTAGGGTCCGGAAACTGCAGAGTATGGTGCAGGATCTGCCGCCGCCATGTTTTCTCTCCCTTCTTCCATCTCACATCATACACGTTCTTTCTCCTCCTTTCCCACTCATACGCGTTCTCTCTTACATTCCTTCCCGACTTTACATACCATCTCTTCTATTTATCTTTCTCATCCGCGTTTTCGCTCTCTCCGTTGCGTTCTCTGCTTCACGCTACAACACGCGCGATGTAATCCGCTGACATGCAAAGATAAGAGGCAAGCGAGAAGAAATAATTTTAATCTTTAATCTTATTTTAGTTTATATTCAATAGTTTATTTTTAYGAAACGCATCGTGCCATCATACACGTTCTCCATCTTCCCCGCTCTGTCTCATATGCTAAGATTTATTTTATTAAAAATGATTAAATTAAATTGAATAATTAAATAATTGAGTTAATACTGTAAGAGATTTCATCACGGACCACTATTGAACATTTATCATTATCAAACATCTATTAAACTGCTATTGAACATCTATCAGATATTAACCGCTATATAACCAATTATCGCTATATAACCATGATCTATTTATCGGTTCTTAACTACGGGAGGGATGAAGGATTAAATGAAACATATTTATGTTAACATACTTTATTTTTTTGAAATTTCTTTCTGGCGTTGTGACCACCAGTTAAATATTTTAAATACATTYAATAACATCTAGATTATTCAAAAATTCTTTGTCTTTGTAATCAGCATCCAATGTCTCGATGATTATGTCATTTYTCGCKTCATTTTCGAGCATGTCCTTCAACCACTCTCATTTTTGATATCCCTTAATATATACGAGAGCGTCATCGTCTTTGGTACCAACCACTGCTGATGTAATAAGATGTCTTGCCATGCTGTACGGAATCATCCCGGCTTCCCATTGCAATTCGTGATGATTACATAGATTAATGATATTAAATACTATATTTTTCAATAACTCAATAAAATCTGTCAGCAAACACGTGTTAAAAACACGAATCTTGCAATTTTGCATAGGTCATTGTCAAGAATAATCGACATGTCTTACGATGAAATTGAACAGCTGCGTCTTTAAAATGCAAATCTTGTAATTTTAAGTGCCGATGTACGGCTGCTAACAAATCTCATATATTTTTTCAAGAATGCAATAAGATCGTTGAACACATGTTAAAAAACGTTAATCTTGCAATCTTGCACAGGTTATTATCAAGGACAATATCTCACGAAGAGATCAAAAACGCAAATCTTGCAATGTTACGTGGGTCATTGGTATTAAATGTGATATTTTTTCAAAGATATGTCCCACGATGAGATCACTCTTCGTGATGAGACATAATTTTACATGTTATAAATAATATCTTTTCGTATATATATATATATATATATATATATATATATATATATATATATATCCAACTGCACTATACGAAACGAATGCTGTCCATCAAAGATCGACGATGATCGTTTTCATATCCTCAAATAAAGCGAACAGTATCGCAATAGGTGCGTCGGACATCTATGTGAAGGAGTTTCTAAGAGTTTTTAAGAGTGTCTAAGAATTTTTAAGACTCTTTAAATGTGTGTGAATAATGGAAATAAATATGAACGAGGACCTTATGAACATTATGAATGAAATAATTGATTGAAATATTTGAAGAAATAGAAGTAGATGATATCATTGGAGAAATGGGCGGCGAATCAGACGAAGATCATCCATTATCTGATAACAGTGACTGCATCAGTGATTGTAGTAACAATCTTACAAAGTTAATAAAAAAATTAGATAGATAATTCGCAAACTAATGCGTTAAATGGATATACGAAACAGTGCGCTATATATTTTTATTAGTAAACGGGTGGTGCGTTGGCTGTGTGCGCGTCATATTAGTTTGGCAGATTTACATATTGGACAAATGTATGCTATACGAAAACATGTAACTGAATATCATGATGCGATAGATGGATCATTTTGTTCGGGTTGCAGAAATCCACTGTTTTTAATTCTTCTGTGTAATATGTGCCCGATTTGCACACTGTAAAAGATATTGCTATGAGTAATGTAACTATAAACATGGAATAATCTGCAATAACGCGGAGACAGACTTGTTTGGAAAGATCAATACTGCGTTAGAAAATCATATACGGACCAGTGCAGTGATTAACGCTTATTACATCGAACCGAGACAATTTTTGGAAGACGTCGGTTGTGCAGTGCTCGAACCAGTGTGAGACGTTATATAGAGACGCAACGGTGTAAAGGTGAACACTGTGTTTAACGGTGAATTTGTGATAGGTGACAAACATGCTAATAAAAGCTAATAAAAATCAATACGAGAAATTATGAACTCTTCCAAATAACGGATTTGTGTGGTACGAGCGTCACGTCATCGAACTGTTCGCTTTATTTGAGGATACGAAAACGATTATCGTCGATCTTTGATGGTCAGCATTCGTTTCGTATAGTGCAGTTGGATATATATATATATATCTATATATATATATATATATACGAAAAGATATTATTTATAACATGTAAAATTATGTCTCATCACGAAGAGTGATCTCATCGTGGGACATATCTTTGAAAAAATATCATATTTAATAACAATGACCCACGTAACATTGCAAGATTTGAGTTTTTGATCTCTTCGTGAGACATTGATAATAACATGCGCAAGATTGCAAGATTAACGTTTTTTAATATGTATTCAATGATCTTATTGCATTCTTGAAAAAATATATGAGATTTGCTAGCAGCCGTACATCGGCACTTAAGATTACAAGATTTGCATTTTAAAGACGCAGCTGTTCAATTTCATCGTAAGACATGTCGATTATTCTTGACAATGACCTATGCAAAATTGCAAGATTCGTGTTTTTAACACGTGTTTGCTGACAGATTTTATTGAGTTATTGAAAAATATAGTATTTAATATCATTAATCTATGTAATCATCACGAATTGCAATGGGAAGCCGGGATGATTCCGTACAGCATGGCAAGACATCTTATTACATCAGCAGTGGTTGGTACCAAAGACGATGACGCTCTCGTATATATTAAGGGATATCAAAAATGAGAGTGGTTGAAGGACATGCTCGAAAATGAMGCGARAAATGACATAATCATCGAGACATTGGATGCTGATTACAAAGACAAAGAATTTTTGAATAATCTAGATGTTATTGAATGTATTTAAAATATTTAACTGGTGGTCACAACGCCAGAAAGAAATTTCAAAAAAATAAAGTATGTTAACATAAATATGTTTCATTTAATCTTTCATCCCTCCCGTAGTTAAGAACCGATAAATAGATCATGATTATATAGCGATAATTGGTTATATAGCGGTTAATATCTGATAGATGTTCAATAGCAGTTTAATAGATGTTTGATAATGATAAATGTTCAATAGTGGTCCGTGATGAAATCTCTTACAGTATTAACTCAATTATTTAATTATTCAATTTAATTTAATCATTTTTAATAAAATAAATCTTAGCATATGAGACAGAGCGGGGAAGATGGAGAACGTGTATGATGGCACGATGCGTTTCRTAAAAATAAACTATTGAATATAAACTAAAATAAGATTAAAGATTAAAATTATTTCTTCTCGCTTGCCTCTTATCTTTGCATGTCAGCGGATTACATCGCGCGTGTTGTAGCGTGAAGCAGAGAACGCAACGGAGGGAGCGAAAACGCGGATGAGAAAGATAAATAGAAGAGATGGTATGTAAAGTCGGGAAGGAATGTAAGAGAGAACGCGTATGAGTGGGAAAGGTGGAGAAAGAACGTGTATGATGTGAGATGGAAGAAGAGAGAGAAAACATGGCGGCGGCAGATCCTGCACCATACTCTGCAGTTTCCGGACCCTACCACGCGGTTCCCGGATCCAACTCCGCGGACTCCGGACCGCGTGACGCCATTTCCTGTGACGCCATTTCTTGTGACGTCATTTCCTGTGACGTCACTTTCTGTGACATTTTCCGTAACTTTATTTTCTGTGACGCCATTTTCCATGACATCATTTCCCGTGACGCCATCCTCTCCCCCTCCCTTCCGCGACGTCATTCCCGGACCCCCTCCCGCGTATCCACCGCGGATTCCTCCTGCCCCCGCACCCTCCTCGGAGCCCCATGGATTAGAAGTTGCGCATTTTATCTACTCTTATATATGCATGAAATAAAGAAAATAAAAAAAAAATTACGATAAATGCCTTTAGAGCTTACGCTGGTGTCCGTGCGTGAAGGAAAGGAAAAGTAATAGTCCTCCTTATGTATGAACGATAGAGTATATTTTCAAACGTTTCGGCTCTGTATTGAGCCCTCTTCAGTGATATAAAAAGATTAATTGTGTGAATATCAGTCTCTCCACTAGCTGGCAAGTCTAGTTCGTCAAATCTGCTAATATAATAAAGTCAAATAATAAATTAAAATAGTGCAAGAACTTATTGCGTCAAATGAAACTGTGAAAAGGTAAAATAAATAAAATAAAATAAATATAAGAGCTTACCGAAAAAGGAAAGAGACTGATATGTACAAAATCAAGAAAAATCGTTAATAATGTCGATACGGTGAAATACAAAATACAAGTGAATACAAACGTCCTTTTGGTGTAAACGACAATAAGTAAATACATAATAGATAGAAACTATGATTAAGAAATCGCATCGAAAAGGTCATTGTAAATAGGGTCTAATAGCGCGGTATCCGTTTGTGCGTTCAAACCATGTTTTTGTTTCTTTAATATGGATCATCTCGGATATTAAACGTTTATAGTAATTGGATTCTTGGTCAAGAACTTTGACATTGTCCCAATCAAAATCATGCCCAGCTTGCAGTCTGTGGTCTGTAATGACCGAAAGCTGAGCAGAGTTCCTTCTAATGTGGGATCGATGCTCACCAACTCTAGTCTGTAAAACTCTTTTGGTCTGGCCTACATAGGAAGCATCACATTCCAGGCAGTCAATTTGATAGACAACATTGGAACGTGCGGAAGGAGGAAGAGGGTCTTTATGTACCTTGATAAATTTATTCAATTTATTAAAGCATGTGAACCCCAATCTGCAAAATGAAATGTTCTTAAAGTATTGAATATACTTATTAGAATTAATAGAGACATATGGAATTGTAAAGTGCAATTGAGGAGACTTTTCATCTTTCTCAATGGAAGTGTTATTATGAACATACAATATGGAGTGTAGTCTTCTGTGAATAGAAGAAAAAATCAAGTGTAAAGGATATCCATTGTCTAAAAGGATCTTAATTATATGGTTAAAGTTGGTTTTATGGAACTTAGGATGGGACAAACGTAAAACTCTGTCGATCAAACTGTAAATTGTGCCTCTTTTATGTGTGAAAGGATGATGTGAATTAAAGTTAAGGAATCTGCCAGAAAAAGTGGGTTTTCGGAACCAATCAAAAATGAGAGTGTTGTTTTGTTTTATAATGGTGATATCAAGAAAATTCAGTCTATCATCCTCCGGTTCTATCTCCGGTTCTATCGTAAATTTTAGTCTATGGTGAAATGAGTTAAATTTGTCTAACAAACAGTAGAGTTGAGAATGAGGTAGAGAGAGCACAATGTCGTCTACGTATCTGTAATAAAATATGGGTTTGTTAATAAGCTCGCTCAGAATCAACGATTCAAGGCGTTGCAAAAACAAATCAGCAACAATAGGAGAAAGAGGAGACCCCATCGGGGCACCATAGGTTTGTTTGTAGACACGGTTGTTAAAGTTGAAATAAGTAGATTCTAATACAAATTTTGTGGCAAAAATGAATTCGCTGCAAGGAAGGTTTGTGTGTGCCTCAATGTGTGACCAATTCTCTTTAAGAACATTTCATTTTGCAGATTGGCGTTCACATGCTTTAATAAATTGAATAAATTTATTAAGGTACATAAAGACCCTCTTCCTCCTTCCGCACGTTCCAATGTTGTCTATCAAATTGACTGCCTGGAATGTGATGCTTCCTATGTGGRCCAGACCAAAAGAGTTTTACAGACTAGAGTTGGTGAGCATCCCACATTAGAAGGAACTCTGCTCAGCTTTCGGTCATTACAGACCACAGACTGCAAGCTGGGCATGATTTTGATTGGGACAATGTCAAAGTTCTTGASCAAGAATCCAATTACTATAAACGTTTAATATCCGAGATGATCCATATTAAGAAACAAAAACATGGTTTGAACGCACAAACGGATACCGCGCTATTAGATCCTATTTACAATGACCTTTTCGATGCGATTTCTTAATCATAGTTTCTATCTATTATGTATTTACCTATTGTCGTTTACACCAAAAGGACGTTTGTATTCACTTGTATTTTGTATTTCACCGTATCGACATTATTAACGATTTTTCTTGATTTTGTACATATCAGCCTCTTTCCTTTTTCGGTAAGCTCTTATATTTATTTTATTTTATTTATTTTACCTTTTCACAGTTTCATTTGACGCAATAAGTTCTTCACTATTTTAATTTATTATTTGACTTTATTATATTAGCAGATTTGACGAACTAGACTTGCCAGCTAGTGGAGAGACTGATATTCACACAATTAATCTTTTTATATCACTGAAGAGGGCTCAATACAGAGCCGAAACGTTTGAAAATATACTCTATCGTTCATACATAAGGAGGACTATTACTTTTCCTTTCCTTCACGCACGGACACCAGCGTAAGCTCTAAAGGCATTTATCGTAATTTTTGATTTATTCAAAGAGCTAGGTCTTCATTATTATTTTTATCTTTGTTAAAAATAAAAAAAATTACATATTGCATTGTCTCTAAAGGAAATTTATTATTATTATAATAAACATTAATTTAATAATAATAAATTTTCTTTAGAGACAATGCATATGTAATTTCTTTTATTTTTTTTTTTATTTGATGCATATGTAAGCTTTTTATTTTTTTGATTAATTTTATTTTGTTCCTTTTATTTGTTAATTTAATTTTATTATAAATAAATTTATTGATTTATTATAAATGGTATATTTATGATTTCTATTTTTTACTTTTTAAATTAATATAATTTTATTTTTTTGCATTAATGTATAATAATATAATGTTTCATTTATAAATACATATTTGTTTTTTTTACTAAACTGTTACAAGATCAAATATTTTAATATTCCCCTTAGGATTATAATTTCTATACAATATCTAACTTATGTCTATCCTTGTATCTATACTTATACTACGTTTGCTCTGCCTTCCCTCGCACTGTCATCACACCTCGCTCGCATTCCCTACTCGCTACTTTTCTCTCCCCTCTCTATTCCTATCCAAGACTTCCGATTCCGTTTACATTTTATTTTTATTCTAATTCACACTCATTCCTCGCTCCTCATTCTCTCTCCTCATTCACACTCCTACCCACTCTTCTCTCCTCCTAAACCTCCCTCATCCAATTCTCCCCTTCTCCCTTATCCCCCAATATTGTTCCATATATTTCTTGCCATCCTCCTCCTCCCTCCCTCCATGTCCTACATTCTTCCTATAAATGTTGCCACGTTTCTAGCCTTCCTCCAGAGTTAACACATTCTCTTTTTTTCATCTTCCCAGTATCTTCCTTCCCGCGTTTCATTTTCCAATTTGAATCTCGCAATCCTCTTCCATCTGTTCTCCTCCCATCCCTTTTCCAAATATTCTGGTATCCCCTCTTTCTTTACCCATCCGTATCACTTACTAAATCTAGCCTTGCTTATTCTCTCCTACCTTTCCTCTCTTTGCCTTTCTTTGTCCCTATTGTCTATTTCCTTAAATTCTAACTCTCTCCCCTCCCTCTTCCCCTCCCATTCTCGCTTTTCTACCCCTCTGTCTTCAAAGAACTGACTTCTTTCTCTTTCCTATCCTGACACTTCCTTTTTCTTTACCGCTCTATCTCCTTATCTCCTTTAAACACGCTTGCGCTATTCTGCTTCCCTTTCCTTCGTCCAGTCTCCTTTCCATACCCCATGGCTATTCTCCCTGCCCTGCTTCTCATCATTTTTCTCTGCATTTCTTCTTTAACTATCCCGGTGTTCTCTTCTCTATCCTCTATATCTCAAGAATCTTTCGTGCACTCTCTCAATCCTTCTCTTTCTTTCCATCTCCATACCTCCACATCATATCCCATCACTGTCCAAACTAATGTGTCATATAACCAGACCCTTCTTTTCCAATTCTTTCCAAATCTCCTTTTACCAATACCCCAAATCTGACTTATCATTGTCGCTGCCTTTGCTATCCTTTCCCTCACATGCGCCTCTTGTCCTCCGTTCCTCTGCAATGTATACCCTAAATATTTGAATTCTTTTACTTCCTCAATTCTCTTTCTAATTTTTCCCATTTCCTCTTTTAAATCAGTTATCAGCAAATTGAATAACATAGGACTTAAAAGGCATCCTTGTCTGAACTCTCTTGTTGTCCAGAAATCTTTCCCTACTCCCCTCGCTATCCTTACTCTGCTTTTCATTTCACTTATTACTTTTTCTACCCTCTCCACCAGTTCTTCTCCTATCCCTCTTTCTCTTATAGTTTTTAGCACCCTTCTATCCACCGAATCAAACGCAGCTTTCAGGTCTATAAATAACTCCACTAATTTCCCTCCTTTTTGTCCTATTTGCCTATTCACCAAATAGTTTAGTGCGTAGACATTGTCTAATGTTCCCATACCCTTCTACCAATCTTTCCCTCCCGTACTTCTATACTTCACTTGGTACCCCGTTCCTATTGTTCCTATTGCTTTCCCATCTTTTAAACTTCCTATTGCTCTTTTAATCTCTACCTTCTCCAGCCCGTCATCCTCCCTTAATTCTCTCCTCACTTCTACTCCCCTTATTACCTTTCTTTCTACACCTCTTAACATCTCCCGAAAATATCTCTCTCATTCCTCCCTTTCAATATTCTTATTTATACCCTTCCATTTTTTCCTTTCTCTATTCACAATATTCCATACTTGTATTTCCGTTCTTGCTTCTTCCGCCTCTTTCTCCCATCTTTCATTCTCCTCTCTCTTTTTCCTTTCACATTCTCTCTATTTCCTTATATACTTTCTTTTTTTCCTTATACTCTTGTTCTTCACCCCTACCTTTTCTCCATTTCCTCGCTCTCCTAACCATTCTCTTTTTTCCGCGTACTCTTCGTCTCACTATCCTCTCCCTATATTCCTTCCTTACTCTATTTCTTCCTTCATTTTTCCTAATGTCTCTCTTATTCTTGTCCCCATCTTCTTTATTGTCTCTTGTACATTTCCATCTCTTATTCCCATTCTTTCTATTTCCGTCCTAAACCATTCCCTTCCCTCCTCATCCCATCTCCCCCTATTGCCCCCGTTCTCCTATCTCTGCCTCCTTTTCTATTTTCCCCCTTTTTCTTCCCTCCTCTCAATTTTATTATTACCGGATGATGGTCCGAGTCCACTTGATCTCCCATCTCCAACCTCATTATTTCCTCTCTTATCTCCTCATTAATTATCACATAATCAATAACTGATTTTTCTCTTCTTCCGGTGTATGTCCATTCCACCTCCTTATTCCCCTCCATTTCCCCGTTTAAAATTGACTATCTCTCCTCCCTTATATATTTTATCAATTTTTTTGCCTCTCCGTTTATTTTTCCATCTTTCAAAATTCTTTCTATCTTCTCCTCCTCCTCTTCCTTATTGATCCTGCCTACCTTATTTCCTGTCTTTGCGTTAAAGTCACCTCCTATTAATGTTCTTCTTCCCTTTTCCCTATCCTCTATCCATTCCTCTAAACTTTCTAATTTTGCTTCCATATCTCCGTTGTTATATACCTTCACCACCCTTAATCTATCTCCTTTGTACTTAAATCCTCCTGTTATTATCCCTGCCTTTTCCCTCTTTTTTTGTCCTTTTTTAATCTATTATCTCCCTTCTCGTTCCTATTATCATGCCTTCTATCGCCTTTCCTCTCTTATTCCTATTTTTTGCCATCTGTACTTTCTACTCATATCCCTTCGGCAGCTTTTCTCTTATCTTTCTCCATGTCTTCTACTCCATCCAAGTTTCTTTTAATAACATCACATCCCACTCCTCTAACCCTCTCCAAAACCTTTATCTTTGTTTCCTAATCCTGCTGTATTCCAAAATGCTACTTTAATGCATTCTCCTTCTCCTCTTTCGTCCTCCCCTCCATCCTACTCGATCTCCCTTTCTCTAGTTCTCTCTCTCCTTCCCCCATCTCCTTCATTCCCTCTGTTTCTGATTTCCTCTTATCTGTTCTTCTCCATCCCTTGTCTCCTGCTTTTTTTCGCCTATCCCATTCACCTCCTCCCTCTTTCATCTCTTAGCTCATCTCTCTCCTTGTCTTATCTCTATCACACACCTTCTATCCATAATCCTTCCTGCCCTATTCTTACCCTTGTATTCCCTCCCTCCTTGCCACTTCTCTTATCTTCCATTTAATCCTCCTTTCCTCCCAAGTTAAATTCTCCTCTATCCAAATATCCCCCTTTTTCAACTTCCATTTATTTCTCAATATACTTCTTTTTATTTCCTCATTTTCTATTCTCATTACTATCATGCTTCCTTTCTCTTTCTTGCTTACCTCTATTGTCCTTCTTTCTTCTATCTTAGTCTCTACTCCCAACATTTTCATCACTTTTTTTACCTTTTCTTTTAGATTTGCTTTTCCCTCTTTCACCCTTTTTATCACAATGTTTTTCCTTCTATCCCCTTTTTCTCTCTTCTCCCATTTCCTCTCTAACTCTTTAATCCTTTCTTTCTTTCTTCTTCCTCTCCCTCTTTACTTCCTTCATCTCTCCTTTTCTTTTCCTCTCCTACCCCTTTTCTGTCTTTCCCTCTCCCTCCCTTCCTAATCTTCATTTTCTTTATTTCCCTTTCCATTTTCCTCATTCGTTCCTTGATCTCTTCCCTCTCCCTATTCCATTTCTCCTCCTTTATTTTTCTATCTTTTCTACTCTTTTCCAATTCCCCTCTTATCATCTCCCTCTTCTTTTCCAAATTCTTCCACATATCTTTTCTCAGTGATTTCATTCCCTCCTTTATCTCCTCTCTTAACTTTTCAAATAACCTTCTCATTTTCTCTTTCCATTCCTCTTTTAATCCTTTCCCTGTCGGCGATCTTACTGTCCTATTACTTCTTTTAAATATATCCGCTATTCCTACTTCCTCCCTCCCATTCTCTCCCCACATCTCTCTTTTCCTCTTCAAGTGCTCCTCTATGCTCTCCCCCATACTATCTCTTCTTTCTTTCCTCGCAATTCCTACTTTCGTTACTCTGTTTGCTATCTTGTCTTTGTCTATTCTTTGCCTATTTCCTGCCTTATTCTGTGCCTCCTCGTTGTCTCTCTTCTCACTATCTATTCTATGGTGTCTATCTCTCCCGCGCGTCTCTTTCGATGCGCCTGCGCCTTTGACTTCTTCTCTCCTCCGTCTTCTTCTCCTATCTTCCCCGCCCTAATTTTCTTTGCCCTATACTCTCTCCATCCCTATGCTCTCGTCACTCTTTCCCTTATCCACTCACACACCCACACTCTCACCTTCTCACTCCAACTCTCTTTATCACTTCTCGCATTCTTACAATAAATCGCCACTTTCTATCACGCTACCAGAACTAGAAGTCCTTATTTAACTGTTACAATATTATTAAATAAATATTAAAGTAATAAACATTATTTATCGTTTTAAGGAAAACATTGAAATGTTTATTTATTTGTTAACTTTATGAATAAATTTTATTTATATTATTTTGGAGTTATAATGGATTTATTATTAATGAATAATTCAATTCTTTCAGAAAATTGGAACACATAAAGAAAGATGAAAGATATTGACTTATTTTATTTAGCAATATAATGATTTTTTCAGTTTTTTCAAATATTTATTCGTATCATGTAATGTTTAGTTTTTTATAATATAATAATATTATCAATTTTTAAATAAAATAAATTTTAATTAAATATCATATATTAATACATATTTTTATTTTATTTTATATTTAAAATATAATATTTGTACACATTTATGTTTGCAGAATACTGATAAGGTTCTCTGCAGTTTCCCTTACTCTTGCAACAAATATTGGTATTCATGTAATAATAAGTCGGCTGCAGACGCAATAAATTAATGGAATAAAAAATTTTATTATATTTATGTTTCAGAAATCTTTTTATAACATATCTTTTCCTTTAAAACTTAGCGTATACATTTGAAATTGAAATTGTACATTAAAGATTAAAAATTTAATAAGTCGGAATAATTGCAATAAATATTTGGTTTTAATTAATTAATTATATTGATTACATAACACAAAATCTCATATATATATATATATATATATATATATATATATATATATATATTCTTATAATATAATACCCGTATAATGATAAAATATATACGCTATTGAGAGCTACGCCACGCTGTGTTATTGCGCATGCGTGAAATTTGTTCCACGTCTTGCATCACTACCAATCCTAGCGGCCTCAGCGAGCGCAAAAATCTCTATGTGCGAACTTCCCTGACGAAAATAAGAAGTTTCATAAGTATTTGTGGAATGCTTACGTGAGCGTTTGAGAAAGTTTATTGAGTGTTTAGAGAAGTCAATCAAATAGAGAATTTGTCGAGAGGAAACACTAAAGCGTTTAAAAGCGGTGTTAGATAAGCGTTCTAACAAAGTTTACGAGCGTAATAAACTCTCAGAAAACGTTTATGAAACGGTTACCAACGCTTTATAAGACATTTTTATTTTCGCCAGGGTTCATAACGAGCTTATATTGACTCACCTTTTGCTTTTGGACTTTGATGAAAAAGTCAGATAGTACAACTTGAACGGGGAGATCAGCCTCCGATTCATATCGGACTCAATGCGCGCCCAATTCCCTATCACGATAACTCTAGAATCAGCCTTCGAGTTCAAACCAAGAAGACTCTCTAGAGTCAGATCCCTGGTCTCATCTTTTCGGGGCAAAAATTTGCGACGCGCTATCTCTCGGGACCGCCAAATCCCGAGAGGGCACGCTCAATTTAATCGTAATTATCGATACTCACGATTTCACAGGTGCTCGGCAACAGAAGCAATACGTTAATCACCACTTGAAGTATTCAGTAACAGAATCAATACAGTATTCACTTCTCGAGATGTCTGGTAATAGAATCGATACGATACTCGCAGTCTTAGTTAGATCTTACTAAAAAAAATGAGTGCCAAGCGCGAATAATCGCGCCACTCAAATATTTTTTTTAGACTTCAATATTATCATTCAATATATCCAGTTACACCTCACTCAATATGGTGTAGATGGACGGGATTTTTTCAAACTCGAGTAAAAGGCTCGGGAAAAGAAGCGGCAATAAGGATGAACTTAAGTAAATAATAATAAGTAATAATAATAACAGATATATATATTTAAGTATAAAGATAGTATACACAATTGAGAGTTCGGGATCGAAAGTTTTCTGCTGGGAAATACGGTGGGACTCGAACGCGATGCTCTACACCAGTGCTCGGAATTAAGTGCACATTTCAGCCCGATTTCCGAGGCACAGCCCACCGTCYYCMCACTACCGCTCGTAGCTCGACGGCCGAGCCGCCGATCGCTCACGTGACGCTGTGCCTCAAGAGCGTCGCGATAAGAAATATG
>JANQDE010001028.1:11045-23275 GCA_037157785.1 Cephalotes varians | reverse complement strand
TAACGCAGTTCTAAACTAGAATAGAAATAAAGTCACAAGTAAATTTGATCGTCAAATTAATGCATGATGTTAATAAGCATTTTTTAAAACTGTAAAGAACTTATTGCGAAAAATATTACCTCAGCCAGGGTTTGAACCTGGAATCTCCTGWCTTGCCGGGGCAGGCGTCTTCCCAATTAGACCACCGAGGCATATGGTAATATTTAATATTTAATAATATTTAATAAATATATATATATATATAATATAATTATATATATAATATATAATATATTATTGTTCATTGGACGTAAACAAAGATAGAGTGACACCCTAGCTTGATCGAGTGATGTTTCTGAACGCAGCCCGTGGTGGTTAGTATATTCATACCAAGACTATTTTTCGGATACATAAAATCTTTTTATTGAAAGCATAGATTTGGAAATCCTTTTCCACAATTAAAGTATAGACAATAACGTAGGGCGGAGTATGCGACTTTATACGGAAAACGAAAAAAAAAAAAAAATTACAGTTTTATTATCGACTTTAGACGTCGACTTCGAGAAGCGCGCTATTAGCATTATTGCATCATTCTATCCTTGTTTTAATGAACGATAAGGATAGAATGACGTAATAGCGCTGATAGCGTGCTCCCCGAACGCAGTCATAATCTCATRCGCACGAAAGAGACAAAGATGGTACGATTATCTGTCCTTATCTGATAAATAGGTCAGACAACACCATCTATCTTGATATCTAGCAACTAATCTACTGCTCTGTTTTACTGTTTACATTGATTTCGACCGCATATTTACACATGAAATTTTCAAAGACAAAATTCTTTTTTACTAAAGCTCCTAGCTGATTTCCMAAAGCATAGTATTGTTCCCTGAAGTGAATATTAGTGCGGACGACGCTTGTTTTATGCTTACAATACTCAACTTTTATATAAAGCAATGTTGTTACAAGTCAAAAGTTGATAATAAAATTGTAATTTTTTATTTTTTTTCGTTTTTCGTATAAAGTCGCGCACTCCGCACTAAGTTATTGTCTGTACTTTAATTGTGGAAAAAGATTTTCAAATCTATGCTTTCAAAAAAAAGATTTTATGTATTCGAAAATAATCGCGTTTGGTCGGTAAAACAGGACGACTCCAGGATCCCCTTAAGGGGATCCTAAAGTCGGTCCTTCTTTACCGACAAACATGATTAATTTTTCAATACACTATTCTTTTAATTGCTTTACTTGATGTATATATCCTTTTCCACAATTAAAGTATGGACACTAATGTACCTCAAGCCGGTCGACTTCATGCCGAAAACGAAAGAAATTTAAAAAATTTAGATATCTTTTACCTATTCTTAGTCCTTAGTTAATATGGCGTCTAGAGCTGTCACATCTATGATTATTTGTGTCATACAAAAATTTGGCAGTATGTTTGGATAAAATGGGAGTGGTGTGAGGTGCGAATAACATTTAGGAACAACGTAGAGTTTGTACAACTAGGCTTAGAAATCTAACAAAAAAGATTAGTGTCATGGAAATTTGTAAGCATACGTGCGTATGATCGCTTACGATATAGTAGAGCAGAAGAGAGCGAAAAATTAGTTGCCCGGTGTTATGACAGAGGGCAGTGTCCAAATCGGTAAAACAGCTAGTCTGCTCGCCGAGCGATTGAACATCATTGGTTTTTACTCATAGATCCAACCAATCACATCGCTCGGCGAGCAAGCTATCCATACAGCACATAATATTACGTGATATCACAAAAATATTGTAGTAATATTGCAATATACTGGAAATATAATTATGCAGTAAAATTGTCAATAGACACATGTATTCTTATACGCGAGGCGCGTGAATTATCTTCTTTTTCTATTATCAAAAATAAGTAGTATGAGATAAGTGCAATAAATTATTACGTAAAAAACATTTTAAAGTGTAATTATTTCAAAATTTTAAATCGTATATATACAATATATGAGTCTTTTCTTTATATATTTCTTTATATAGATTGTAATAACATAGCGATAATTATCTCATCAAAATTATTAAAAGAAATTGTAATAGAAAAATAATAAAGAGGCCTCTATGTATGTATCTATGTATATGAGTCTGAACACTAATCTATTTTCAGAATCTCCTAGTTAGCAAAGTCAAAATTGAATATTGTATGAAAGGAATTAAATGAACATGCCGAGATAGATAATGTATTAAAAAAGTGACTAGTAATATTAGTTACCAATCAGATGCAAAAGAAATTTGTATTAAATTTTTCTTAGACTTCTTTACATTTTTTATGCCAACAACATAATAATTTTCTTGGAATGCATTATGTATATATAATTTTTTGCTATGAGTTTGCGATCATGGAATGATTAAATATTTTGCAATATTGATATGTCTCAAAACGTTTTTTTATCCACAAGTGTATACAAATATCAAATAATTGTAAATTGCAAAATTAATAAATTAACAATGCAATATAAATTAAGTATCGATTCATATATCGCATAACTGATAATAATTGATATTAACTTTGATAAAATTGATTTCTAGCGGGAGGGAATAGAACAGAATAAGTACACATGTGTAATTATACATGTGTAATTTATTTAACAAAAAAATCAAAATTACAAAAGTTGTTTTCAGTCTATAAATTTAGAAGATACGGTCTTATCTTTAACATAGAGATATGTTGTTGCAAATTTTACTAAGTGATATAAATTCGATGCCTGTTAACTGACGTTGTTTAATTACATTTTTTTAATTTTATAATAATATGGGAAGTTAAATTAAGTACTTAGAGAAATGTTACATACGGTGATCGTATATTAAAAAAGATAGTAGAACATCATAATTATCTCACATTAATGTGAGATTGACAGATATTATGTAAAAAATAACATCTGTCAATTGACAAGATTAATGTGAGATATGATATAATATGTATTTTGTCTTATGTGATTCGCAATATTCCTTTGATTGATGAAAAGTATCTTAATTTTGATATGATGTTCTACTATCTTTTTTAATATACGATCACCGTATGTAATATTTCTCTAAGTACTTAATTTAACCTTCCCATATTATTATAAAATTAAGAAAATGTAATTAAACAACGTCAGTTAGCAGGCATCGAATTTATATCACTTAGTAAAATTTGCAGCAATATATCTCTATGTTAAAGGTAAGACCGTATCTTCTAAATTTATAGACTAAAAACAACTTTTGTAATTTTGATTTTTTTGTTAAATAAATTACACATGTATAGCGTATATTTATTCTGTTCTATTCCCTCCCGCTAGAAATCAATTTTGTCAAAGTTAATATCAATTGTTATCAGTTCAATTCAATTATACATACTCCCTTATTCTTCTTAAACTTAAGGGGGGAGACTCATGTAACGGGTCAAAAAAATCGATTTTTTTTTTGCTGAAATCGATAGTTTTTAGTGTGTAGAATATTGTACAAAGGGTTTTATAACAAAATAAAACTCTTTAAACATGCTACAGACACTGCCGCATCGTACGGTCATAGTTATACGCGGTAATCGGAGCGCCCGACCTCTCTCGTTGAGACTATTAAAAATACAATTAAAAATACAAGCTCGTCAAAATAAAAGACGTAGCATATTTGGGGCGTCCCTGGAGATTACCTATGTATGTAAATATAGCAGGAATAGCAGATTAGCTGCAAATAGTGGTAAGCCTCCGAAAACTTTACTTTTTTCGATCGAAAACTTTAAACGCTTTTTTCTCGAAACTATTTTTTCCAATCTGCTGTGCAACATAGTTAAAAAACTAATGGATCAATTAACTTGCAACAAAAAGGATTTTAAAGGCAAATAAATTCTCTTCTAGTTATACCTAAATATATGACAAAACAGATTTATTTAACATTTCTTTTTTACAGGTTTTTAACGAAATTTTATCGAAAAAATCAACTTTTTTTTTCAAAGCGATGTACTTTTATGAATTATRTATTTTTCTTTKGCGRATTTAGGTATAACTAGAGCGCAGTATCATAAGGAAAATAAATTTTCATTGGTTTTTGTTCTAGGTCCATTCTATAAAGCTGTAGGYTGCACAGCGTGAAACTCTGCATCATAATTAAAAAGCCGCCATATTCGTTAAATATATATATTTTTAGGCCAAAATAATTTTTTTTTATAAGTTCGAGAGTTTTACAAATAACACAAAAAGTTTAGAAAAAATTTGTTAATTTTTTCTTATTAAAAAAAATCTTCAAAAATAACCTTTCTTTTAGCGCGTTACACGAGTCTCCCCCCTTAAGCATATTATCACGAATATGTATATTTTGTTTGTTATTTAATTTAATTTTATTTAGTTGTGCACACTTTTCAAGTTATGCAAAGTTAAACAATAGTATGGCATGTTGTATGGCTAATATAACTTCCTAAGCGTGCTGTTGATATGTAGCCTCTTTTTCGAGATTTTTGAAATAATTATTCGAGTTAATTGTAGCTACATTGCTAATATATAGTTAATGTTACATACATTATAAATTTTATAGTACTAATAACAGCCTATATATGGAAGAAGTTACGTGTATAAACATTTATAATCTGCAATATTTCTTGCAATATTTTATATTTTAAGAAAAAGGAAAGGTATAATCAATAATAATTTACTTGTTATACTGCAGACACAATCTTAGATTTTATTATTTTTAAGAATATCATTGCATAATATTCTATATTTTTTACATACATTTTACATAGATTAATGAATGGGAAATTGTTTTGCTAAAAGAATGGGAATATCTCTCTACGGTAAATAAAAATAATAATAATCAATTAATCTTAGAAGGGCTAATAAGAGCAATGCCGCAGTTAACAGAGCATAATCAATCGATGTAATTTATTATCTATATTTACAGACGTTTCGATTTTCTTTTAAGCCATCCTCAGTGTATGATGTAACATGTATTTTGCCTTATGTGTATATGATTCGCAATATTCCTTCGAACATTGACAAGAATGTACTTTTATACACTGAGGATGGCTTAAAGGAAAGCCGAAATGTCTGTAAATATAGATAATAAATTACATTGATTGGCTACGCTCTGTTAATTGCGGCATTGCTCTTATTAGCCCTTCTAAGATTAATTGATTATTATTTTTTTTATTTACCATAGAGAGATATTCCCATTTTTTTAGCAAAACAATTTTCCATTCATTAATCTATGTAAAATGTATGTAAAAAAATATAGATTATGTACACATTTTTCAAGACAATGTACATAGAATAATAAAATATATAGAATAATATGTAGAATAATATATAATATATAGAATAATAAAAAAATCTTATTTTTGCACATATGGCCAATGTGCATATCCTGGTACATATGACGGTGCGGCCGATACAGGAATGTACCCTGGTGGTACGGTTGGTGCTGGAACGTACCCTGGTGATACAGATGATGTTGGCACATATGCCAATATGTATCTTGCCGGTATATTTGGCATACCGGTATAGATCTTCTTTTTGCGCTTTTCTTTTTGAACGGCGCGATGCACTGCTTGATTTATTCGCTGAAAATAAAATTTTTATATTATCTTATGTTTCTATAATTACTTTATTGATAATACATTTATACATATACATTTTCATATAGAAATATTTGTAGTTATGTAGTTACGTAGTCTCCAAATGTAAGGATAATAAGATTGCAGATAAAGATTTGTGAAAAAGTAAATAATAAAATTGTATGTCATTTCGTTGTCAAGAGAAATAGATTTTTAATTATTAAAATATAATCAATCATAAGCGTTAGTTAGAAAGTTATCTGTCCATGTTATGTATACAATGATCTTACTTATTGGATACTTTGCAATTGACTTGATATTGTTGTTGTTCGTATATTATTAATATCATTGGGTAAACAAAACATGCTACATCCTATGCTAATGAATGATTAAACTTCATGTTTTTGTAATTAAAAATCAACTTTTTGAGTAAAGAAATCGCAAGCACTTTTATTTTTTAATTTTTCACAGATGCTGAAATTTTCTTTTCTTCGAATATGGATGGTTTAATTTTTAATTATACGAACAGTAGCAATATGAAGTCAATTGTAAAGTGTCCAATAAGTAAGATTATTGCATACATAACATAGACAGATACAGAACTTTCTAACTAACGCTTATGATTGATTATATTTTAATAATTTATTACAATCGGCGTGACCGAAGGCGTGGCCGACGGCGTAGCCGATGTGGCCTTCGATGGCACACCTGCCATCATCGCGGCAACCATTCCGCCTTCGCTTCTTGCTGAAATAAAAATAAGTTAAAAATTCTAATTGTATATTCACACACCGGTTATTAAAATTATAATATTACAAATATAAATATAAATGTTACTTACGTATTCTCTTTTTATTATCCATCTTGAGAGGATGTCATTCGTGGCGAGAATCAGTGGCGAGAATAAAGAAACAAATTTTCGACGCTCAGATTTTTCCCTCCACTTCTGCACACACAGAGACGGCTATCCGTGTGACGGCGCGCACTCGGCGACGTTGTCAAATTATTAAACTTTGACGCTAAGCGAGAGTGAGAAAGTCAAGAGCGAGTAGGATGAACTTTTTTATCGCTCGACTCATTTCGAGACTGCGTGTTTTATTGGCATGAATTTGAATGGGAAAATATATCTAATCTCTTTCACTGAATTTTTAATATTATTTTATATATCCCTCCTACTAATTCACGGTAAATCGACTCTTGTTAATGCTAATGTTTACGAGAAATTATTGCTTTCATGTACTTTATTTTATAGTTCGTAAGTTATTATTAAAAATAATATTAGAAACTGATCGAATTAATAGTTCGTCAGATAGGAAAGGAAAAGTCTGTACATATTGTGTGTGTGCGTGTGCGTGTGCGTGTGCGTGTGCGTGTGCGTGTGCGTGTGTGTGTGCGTGTGCGTGTGCGTGTGCGTGTGTGTGTAATATAGCAAAAAATATAAAGAAAGTAAAGAAAATGTTTTATATTCTTTTATTACTCGTATATAATATGTATAGAATTTTATTTTCTTCTGACAAAGTATTAATTCGATTATTTCTTAATATTATTTTTTAGTGAAATAGGCTTATAGGGGAATCCACTCAGAAAAAACCTCGTCAACAACTTTCCGGATAGGAAAGCTATTTTCATAATTATAATTATAGTTGAAGTGTACATAACTAGAATAGCATATTGCGAGGAAGTACGTAAATGTCGGTAAAAATATTGCCCCCTCTCTTTAATGTATTTTAATGAAATTATCAAACAATTAATTGATTATTATAGTTTTAATTGTGGGCATAAGCAATAAATGTGATCAAGCCATTCGGTATTGTTTTGTGAATTTTAACGGTTTCTGATTTTTTTATATGAATCATTTCAAATAGGCGCTTTTTATAATTGATTTCTTAATTTTTTATTTATTCTTTCGCTTTCGCGGACGGAGCAGGCGGGATTGTTGGATCGGCTCGCCGAGTACCGGGTTCGGAAGAGAAGTGTAGTGTTAAATGTAAATATATACAATATATAGTGTAAGATGTATGAATATATATAGATATAGAATGTGTGCGTGTGCGGTTGTGTATTATTTACAATGCAACTGAAGAATTTTTTTATTTACAGTTTAATGTGTTTCGGTGCAATCTCTCGTAGGAGATGTGTACAGCGTGATATCGGTTGCGCGGTACTCGTGATTGACTCCGACGGGCCGTGTGACGTAGCAAGCCACGGGCCGATCGCAGGATAGGCCGCGGCGTCGGAACGCGTAGCGCGAGCTTGTTCGGTGGCGCGCGGTAGGCGCGTTTTGGGGGCTCGTCGGTCGGTGTGAACTTTAATTGGTACGTGTCTGATTGTATGCTGCGCGGGCCTGATAGTGACCGTTCAAACGGATATCAGCTCTTGGAGGATGTTCGCGAGAGTTACAGACGCTCGATAAGGAACGCATATTCGCGATCCGGGTTTGATTTGCAGCTTGAGGAAGTCGAGTACGCTCGATTGAGCGAGAACGCTCGCTCCCGGTATTCGGAGATGTCAGGAAATACTCATATCAAATATACTCATATCATATTATAAATTTGATAAATATGATTGAATTTTTATTTTCTTATAAAAAATTGGAAAAACCGGCACCACAGTGATTTTTTCTCTCCACGCTCACAGAGATGATCTGTCTATCCGTGTGACAATGTGTACTCGACGACATTGTCAAATTGTTACGCGCGACGTTGTCAAAGTTTAACGCGCTGAGCGAGAGAGAGTCAAGAGTAGAATAAACTCTGCTCGACTCACCTCGAAACTGCTAATGCTTTTTCGACATGGATCTGAAAGGAAAAAAATACCTTCGATTTCTTTCACTGAATTTTTATTATATCATACTATGTACCTCTCCCACTAATTTACAGTAAATTAACTTTTGTCAATGTCAACAATTTGTGAGAAATCATTGTTTAAAGTTTTCGTATGCGCAATATCACATGGTTCGTAAGAGAGAATCATATAAGAAATAAGCGTGGTCGAGCGGATAAGACGCGAATGGCTAGAAAGCCGAACGTCACGCGTTCGAGTCGTGGTATTTTTTTAATTTTCTTTTCCAAATTTTTTTAAATTTACAATTTAGAATAAATTAAAATCTAATAAATAAATACATAAGTACAATAAGACCATAACTGACCAAAGGGCGAAAAATGCCCGTGATCGAAAAAAATTCAAAACTTATTAAATAAAAAAGATACTATATAAAATTATTACAGGCACATTAATTTTTAACATACATTTTTAACATACGAGTTATTGCATATTTATCAAATTTTAATTAAAAAATTATATATTGAGTACCCGTTTCAGACTACCCGTACATTTTTAAAATAAAGAGAAATGAACTTTTATCAAAAATCTCAAACAAAAATTGTATGATCTGAAAGAGGACATGTAATGATAAAATCAATTTTTAAAAAATCGATTTTAAGACAATATAGTTATAAAAATAAAAATATTATATTGTTGCGCCCAGTGTCTCTCCGGTTCAGTTTCGCCACATAATGTTGCGTTTGTCAGCTGCGAGAGAGAGCTGACTGAAGACGGCCGATTGCTAAGGAGAATAACAACTGGCGAGTGGCAGATTTCGGGGAGCTGTCGGAACGCGCGCGCACGACCTTCTTCCACAAACCGCGGAACAAGAAATAAAGACACGTTTTCAGAACACTCAGAACTTTAATAACAACACTATCGAACAATAACACAATGAACAATATCTTTGCATGCAATGCAAAGCTTCGAATTCTTTAAAAGAATTCTCCTGACGTTTTTTTTGAAACCGCGCGGTCCGACAGCTCCCCGAAATCTGCCACTCGCCAGTTGTTATTCTCCTTAGCAACCGGCTGTCTTCAGTCAGCTCTCTCTCGCAGCTGACAAACGCAACACTATGTGGCGAAACTGAACCGGACAGACACTGGGCGCAACAATATATATAAGGTATAGTTAAAAAAAAAATTAATATTTCACGAGATGTTTTATATTTTATGTCAAAATGTGCAGTATATAATTTTTTAATTAAAATTTGATATGCGATAAGTCGTATATACATGTTAAAACGTATATACGTGTTAAAATTAATACTGTGCCTGTAATTAATTTTATATAGTATTTTTTTTATTTAACAAGTTTCGAATTTTTTTCAATTAGGAGCACTTTTGACCCTTTGACCAGTTATGGCCTTTATTTATTTATTCCATTTTAATTTATTCTTAATTGCAAATTTAAAAAACAATGTTGAAAAAATAACGGGACTCGAACGCATGACGCTCCGCGTTCCAGCCACTCGCCTTGTCCGTTCGACCACGATATTACTTACGACTTTTTCTTTAAAACTATATACTATAGTGCACACGAAAACTTTTAAACAATGATTTCTCGTAAACTATTAACATTAGCAAAACTTGATTTAATGGGAGTTAATGGGAAAAATATATAGTGTAATATATTAAAAATTCAGCAAAAAAGATTGAAAGTATTTTTTCTCTTTAAATCCACGCCGAGAAAACATTGGCAGCTTCGAGACTCGCGCCAAGCGCGAGCCCGTCATACGGATAGCCACAGTATCTCTGTGTGCGTAAATGGAGGAGAAAGATCCCGAGCGTGCTCGGGCTCGAAAATGCATTACTGTATTGAATTTCTCGATGCCCCGTGCAACTCTGAATTTCGTTTTACCACGCTCTGCTATTCTTATGGAATTTTTAATATTTAATAAAAATTTTGTTTAATTTAATAAAATAATTTTAAATAATATAAATAAATTTATGTTTATCTATATTTATTATCTGTGAAAAACGTGTATTTTTCCTTTTGTACTCTCTATTTTGAAAAATCAGATTTGCCATGTATTAAAAATTATTTCAAAATTTTTACATGTGAAAATATATAAATGTTATGAATAATTTGATTCGCTGAAGAATTAAATAAATTTCAAAAATAATTAAAAAATAATTAATAATAAAAAATAAAATACAATTAACAATAAAAAATAATTAATAATAAATTTTACAAAATTAAAATTTTTTTAGTCATTTAAAAAAATAGAAAATAGATTAATAGAAAATAACAAAAATTAGAAATAAACATTATAAACATAATATTCGAAGCAGAATACAATAGCGAAAGTATACATTAAGTAGAACATAGATAAGATAAAATAAATATTGGAAATAGATAAAATGTAAACTCATGTAATTTATTTTATAAAGTTGCATTTTGAAATTAAAAAAAGATTTACTCAGTCTCATACCAACCTCATGAATAAGTCAGACTTTATATGCAGTCTCTGATGGAAAGTTTTGTAAATCTTATTTATAAAATATTAATCTATTTTATAAGCTGCTCATTATGTTTACTTCAATTTGCGCGAAAACATTTATTTTCTATAATTGTTATTTTCTATTAATCTATTTTCTAATTTTTTAAATGACTAAAAAAATTTTAATTTTGTAAAATTTATTATTAAGCATTTTTTATTTAAGCATATTTTATTAATATAATAAGAAACAGTTACTCTTAATTCATGTAAGTCATAAAAAATAATTTTATATGTATGCTGAAGTATACATATATATAATATATATCTTTAAATTTATTATAAATATAACAAAACAGAATAGTGTTATATAATTTGCCAAGTTTCCACATTATCTATGACTTCATCCGCATTATCTATGATTTAAGCATTGCGATTTCTTTCTTTGCTCAATATAAATTGATATTAAGATTTCTCCATACAAACTGAACTTATATTTGAAAATTTGTTGAAGTGTGATATTTATAATCTCTCATAGATAATTATATGGCAAATTATAAAACACTATGTACATTCCGTTTTGTTACATTTATAATAAATTTAAAGATATAAATATCAATTATATATATGCATACTTCATACGTATAAAATTATTTTTTATAATGACTTACATGAATTAAGAATAATTGTATTGTATTATATTAATAAAATGTAATTATTGTGATAATAAATATTATGTTATAGTAATGAAATAATAAGAATAATAGTAAATAGGAGAGGAATGAGACATAAAAATGAGTGAATGAGACATAAAAAATTTTTCTCTCTTCTGTCTTTTCGCTCTTACGACAGTTTCATCTCTGATAACGCGTATCAGAAAAAACAGTTATGAAATGAAAAGTGGGAATAGCATACAAAAGGCTGAGCAAACTTCGACATATTTTAATTTAAAGCCCAAAACTACAAATCATAAACAGAACATGGTCTATAATTGTTTATGTATGCGCGAAAACATTCGCTAACGGCTGATGCGTGCGCGCAAACAAAACAACGAGATGATCAGCTGTCATCGACTGAGCTCACTTCTCTCGCTGTTGCACGATGCGCATTATCGTGTCCGACAAAGTGAGAAGTGTAGAAGTACAGAAATATAGTGGTATTAAAAAAACACTTTGGCATTTGTGACGTGTTACGTGTTAGAAGTGTTACGAGAAAGAAACGTATTAATAATATATTATATAATAATATACATAATAATATAATATATAATATATAATATATAATAATATATAATATATAATATATAATAATATATAATATATAATATATAATATATAATTATATATATGAAAAATAGTGTGTGACACTGTTGAAAATGGGAAATAAATCAAGACCACACCTATGTCAACGCCGATTATCTTGTAAAAAAGGATG
>JANQDE010001025.1:11924-27457 GCA_037157785.1 Cephalotes varians | reverse complement strand
CACCAAACGAACGCAAAACGAACGACAATAAACGCAAATGAACGCCGGCGTTGAAAATGAAGGTCAAAGTCATTGTCAAGGTCATAGTTCAATCAGCCCCTTCATATCCAACAATTTTTGTTTTAAACATTTTTTTATTTAATCGCGATGTTTCGAGTTATTTGGTTGTCTAAGTTAAAATGGGTCACCCTGTATATGTGCCGAAATTAGGTGCTGGCCTTAATTTAAGAAATGACTGTTTGTTCCATGATTATCCAATTTGTTAACTAATAATAGCGTTATAAACAATTAGTGAAATGAACCAACTGTATGCATACGTGGGCAATGGAACCCGCGCACGCTCGAGATTTACTCATTCTACTCACGCACACCGAAATGCTCTGGCTATCCGTCATTCCTTCAGTAATTTTCGACGTAGAATCCATTTCCGCTGTCAGATTTTCGAAAAAATGAATTTTGCATAATTTGTTTAAACAATAACTGTTTAAACAAATTGCAAAATTCGGAATTTTGCCATATTCTTGCATAATTAGGGCTAATGTCCCCTTTTACATCGGTTCCGAAGTGCTCGAGTTCATGGGTTGGCCATGGGCATTAATGGGTTAATATAACTGAGAATAGAAGATGTAAATAGGGGGTATAACACTTTTTTTCCTAGTGTTTCCATAGTGTTTTCACTATGAAAAAGAAACATAACAGTAAAAAGAACTGATCCTTGGAGGAGAGTGAAGGACTCTCTCCATCCAAAAGGTAAATTAACGGGAAATTCCCCTGAGAGAAGAAAATTAGGCAGCCCATCATTGGATACGGAAAAGGCAAGGTTCTGGACAGGGCTACTACTCCAGAAAATGTTAGTGTGGATTATATTTCCAATCAAATCACAATTGAGTCGAATGCCTTCTCCTCTACCTCAAATATTGAAAAGAGAGGTAGATTAGAATATATTGACTCTCAGAGGGGCAATAGATACTCCTCATCGATTTGTCCTCCGTACTTAATGCACGAATCCCTTGACGGTAATGTAGGAAACCTACATCTTATGAGCCTGAGTAAGACTTTAGCGGACATTTTTCCGGCTATTCCGGCTATCAACATAAAAAGAAGAGGTAGAAATTTAATAATTATCAACTTTAGTTCAGTTTCGATGCTAACCAATTTATTCAGTCTTTTCTGCCCAAGAACTGGATTGCATACATACCCAATTATGTCATGAGTATTTTTCATGACGAATGAGTCGGCCCGGAAACGCGATCAAATTTTTGCTTATCGCGGTCGCTCGAAGGCACGAGCCACCGCGATAAGATGACACCCGCTCGAAGGTTGCAGTCACCTCTTCTCCGGAAGCGACTGCGACTTTGCTGACCAGGTCGGTGCTGATCGGCAAAACCGACCTGGTAACAAGGTGCYAAAACGCACTATAAAGAGGCGCGCGACGGGACCGCGCGCGGATTCCCGTTTGACGTTCCGTAAGGTGCGGTTCTTTGAAATAAGTTACGCGAGTGTAAAATACTAAGTTGTTTAATACTAATAAAAAAAATGTTACAAGTTTAAATCTGGCATTAGAATTCTTCGGCCCACCAATCCCAACCCCATAGCCGCTCCGGCGGCACTACAATTATAAGATCTTCAGATCTGGTATTGTGAGGGGTGTTGATATGGCTTTATCCTTGGAGGAGATACATAAAGGTATAAAATTTATGGATAGACCAGTAGAAATCGGATTCATTACGAGACTAAAGTTTAGAGACAAAAATAACAATAACGAATTAAGGGATTTTTCTTCAATTAAAATAGATTTTATTTCGAATTTCTTCCCGGAATTTATTTCTACTTGGAACGTTAAATCTAAAATTAGACCTTATCAATAAGGTTAGAAAGTGCTTTAATTGTTTAAGATGGGGACACTCGGCGGCTTCTTGTAAAAGCTCCTCTGCTTACTCGGGCTGTGGGAAATCCCGTGACATGGATTCATGCTCCACTAATTTGTTTGTATGCCCAGACTGCAATCAAAACCACTCACCTTTTAACTTAAAATGTAGCACTTTTCAAAAATACAAGATAGTCAATCAACCAATTTAAAACTAATTTAAAACACGGCCAAATACGGTCAAAGCTAGGTGTCAGTGCTCAATAATAATTCTCTTTTTATTTAAATTAAACTATACTCTAGTACAGGAGTGACGAACTGGCGGCCCGCGGGCCACCAGAGGCTCCTTCTCCTATTCGCCTACTCCGCTGAGTCACTGGCATACAGCCCCCTCCATACTGCTCGACCCCACCAACCTAACGTTCCTTTTCCACTGTGGTTGACGGTGACGGTAACTCTGAAGCGTCTGGATTTCGTGCGTTCACGGCATCTTATATTTCAAGCTAACGATTTGCATTTTGAACGATTTTGAGCGTCTTACTGCGTTGTAGAAATAATTAATAAATAAAATAAAAATTGTTTAAAAATTTGTTTATGTATTGAAACACCTATACATTTTTCTATCTTGTCTTTTGCCAAGTGTTTAAGGTTTTTTATATTTTTTCTTTTTGCAATGGCGAAAAGAAAGAGTAATTCAGAAAATCGTCAGTTTCAAAACAACTGGGAAATAGATTTCTTTTTTACTGATTGTGATGGACAACCCCCATGTCTACTTTGCAAGACAAAACTTGCAAGTATGAAAAAATGTAATATTTCTCGACACTATACTACGGTTCATGCAGATACGTATGACGCATATTCCGCAGATGATCGAGCCAAAATATTAAAAAAATTAAAAATGAAACAAAATAATGAAGCAAAAACAGAGAATATATACAAATCTCTGCAGCAGCAGAGTCTTGCTGCTTCTTATTCTGTTGCGTTGGAAATTGCAAAAGCAAAGAAACCTTTCTCTGATGGAGAATTTATTAAGAAATGTGCAATCGAAATGGCAAAAGCTTTTGGTAATRAAACTGCAATTAATAATTTTCAAACAGTTTCATTATCACGGTCAACCATTTCGACGCGTGTGAGTGAAATTAATGCACACATAGAAGACAAATTAAAATTGTTGATAGAAAAGTGTCGTTATTTTTCTTTATGTTTGGACGAAAGTAYAKATATTTCAGACGTAAGCCAGCTACTAATTTTTATACGTATCGTCGAAGACAATTTTGTGATTAACGAGGAATTGATAGCACTTGCTTCATTGYATTCAACCACAAAGGGAATGGATATTTTTAACGCAGTCCGTGAGCAAATGGAAAAGTATGGAGGGTTTCACAAGTGCACTGCTATTGTGACTGATGGAGCAAAAGCAATGGTAGGGAAGACAAATGGATTTTGGGGAYATTTAAAAAAAAATGGAATAAACTGTCCAACATTCCACTGTATTATTCACAGGAAGCATTATGCGGAAAAATAGTAAAGCTCTTCTCTACAATGAAGATCGTAACTAAAGTTACAAACTTAATTAGAGGTGGAAATAGGGCATTATTACATCGCAAGTTTCAACAGTTTTTAGAAGATGTGAATGCGAGCTWTGGAGATTTGCTTCTATATAGCCATGTACGCTGGTTGAGTGCAGGAAGAAGTCTGCAGCGGTTTTTTGCTTTAAGAAAAGATATACCTACATTTTTAGAAAATGAAGTAGAATCAGATACACTCGACTTCCAAAAGAAATTTAAAGATGTACAATTTTTAACCGAATTAGCATTTTTAACTGATATAACGTCTCACCTTAATTCTTTAAATTTAAAATTGCAAAAACAAGATCAAACCATTTCGGATTTGATTGGTCATGTTAATGGCTTTCGAAACTAGCTTAAATTATTCATATTTGAATTAAAGGCAGGTGAGCTTTACCATTTTTCGTCTTGTCAAGAAATTTCTAATGAATATCCCGATACATGCTTTTCAAAATTTCTGTCTCCGCTATCAGAAATTGAAGAAGAATTTAATACGCGATTTAAAGATTTCGATTGTCTAAAGAATAATCTCATAATTTTCAATAACCCGAAAGGATGCAAAATTGAAGAGCAAGAGATTGCATATCGAATGGAGTTATGTGATCTGCAAGCCGATCCATTCTTACTCAGTAGAGATGAACACGGCATACAGTTCTTTAAACTGTTATCCGATAAGAAATATCCACAACTTATAGATTTAGGTTTAAAAGTCTGCTCAATGTTCGGATCTACATATAAATGCGAGAGCACTTTTTCTATAATGAAATACATAAAATCAAAATATCGTTCTGCATTAACAGATGAGTCCTTATCTCATTTATTACGAATAGCAACAAGTAATGTGTCTGTTGACATACCATCTCTTGTTGYTAAAATGACGCATCCACAGTTTTCTCATTAAGAGATTTTTTTTATCTTCTGCTTATAAACGGAAACTACGGTTAATTAAAATATATAAGTCTTGACAGTAATAGATGCGAGAATGTTGTGGCAATACTTGCAAATTATGGACACGTTCCGTTTCATTCATAATCTATAGTATACGTAACGTGTACTATGGACAAATACGCGCATATGCATGAAACGGAACGCATCCTATATATCGTAGAGGCTATCGAGGCGAGTAGTAGGGGAATCGGCCGATTAGTAGTGGGAATCGCGTGGCTCTTGGCGGAGAAAAAGTTCGTCACCCCTGCTCTAGTACATTCAAACTACGCGCCGAACACAGCCGGTCATATAACGCAGTTCTAAACTAGAATAGAAATAAAGTCACAAATRAATTTGATYGTCAAATTAAWGYATGATGTTAATRAGCATTTTTAAAACTGTAAAGAACTTATTGCGAAAAATATCACCTCAGTCAGGGTTTGAACCTGGAATCTCCTGTCTTGCCGGGGTAGGCGTCTTCCTAATTAGACCACCGAGGCATATGGTAATATTTATCGCAATAACCAATATCTATTAAGGGGTAACGCATTGAATGTACTAGAGTATAGTTTAATTTAAATAAAAATAGAATTATTATTGAGCACTGACATCTAGCTTTGACCGTATTTGGCCGTGTTTTAAATTATTGGCGTTTTCACATTTCGGTCGAAAAGAAATTTATTATAGTCAATCAAATTATGGCATATTGTAACGTAAATCAATTTACAGCTAAAAGATTGGCTAAAGCTAGAAATATTACAGATTGCGATCAGACAGACAAAAATTTTTAATCATCGGCTTATTTGGCATGGAATAATGCCAACTTTTCTAGAGAAGACTCAAGGTCCGTTGGTAATGAATCTTTCCCTCCCCTTGGGAAGAGAGATAGATATAAAAAAATAGACGCAAATTTTACAGAGAAAGTATTTCTTCTACGTGAGATTCAGGCCAGTCGCCTTCGGAAATAGATATGGATTTAACGATGATCCCTACAAATTGTGGTAATTCCTCTAATGATAATGGTACAAATGTGAATATGAATACCAACAATAGTATTCCCTCAAGCTCTGACTTCGACCCAACCTTGGTTACTACAAATAACAATGTTAATATAGAGGAGGTCTTCCCTGTCCCTAATGTGATAATAAAGGATCTGTTTGATGTATATAAAGGTAATAAATCCGTTAAAGAAAGGGATTCTGCGCTACTGGATTATGTCAAGATCCTTTTTAATAAACTTGATGGTTAATTATAAATTCTAAATTTGGCTGGCTCTTTTGCTTTTAACCTTCAAGGTTCTACAATGTAGGAACTGTAGAGGTTTAATAGGTAAGTTTGCGGAAATCTCGTCTTTGATTAGTTACTTTGATATATGATGTCTACAAGAGACCTGGTTAAATTCCTCAAATAAAATTTCCTTTAAAGATTGCAATGTTTTTAGGAGTGACAGGACCATAGATTGGGAGGAGGTTCTATGATTGTCTGCAAAAAATCGTATAACCCTAGAGTTCATAAAATAGATTCCACGATTGTTTCCAATTGCGATATTGTACAATAATAATTTCCATACTTGATAGTAAATTGTCCGAGGATAGGCTATTTTTTGTTTCTTTCTAAACCTCCTAATATTATCTTTAAGATTAACCATTGGCGTAAACTCTTTAATCAAATCAATTCTATAACCCGGTCTGCTCAATCTTTCATCTTAGGGGATTTCAATGCCCAAAACAATTGTTGGGGATCAACGATTAACAACCTGTTGGGAACTATTTTAGATTTTTATTAGAGTCCTCCTTCTATTTCCTAAATAATGGGAACGGTACCCGTGTTTCAGCAGTTAAGAACTATAAAAGTGTCCTTGATTTGTCTTTGACTGACTCGAAAACATTAAAGATCGAATGGTTTATTGATGAAGATCCAAAGGGGAACGACCACCTCCCAATAATTATTAAAATCTGTGGCAACTCGGGATCATTTTATTCGAATAAGGGTGATCAAAATCTCAGAACACGACCGAAGCTGTCTTTAGGCAACTTCGATAAAAAGATTTTCCCCGTAATATTACAGAAAAGGCTGGAAGCCTTCCCGATCGACTTTGAAGGAGTTGATCTTCTTGAATCTTGATATAATTCAGTTATAGACTGTTCTATCCGACTGTTCTATCCGAGGCGGTCTGTTATGACGGTAAAGGTGGGAAAAAATATGCCGAAAACAATACAGTTTTCACAGTTTCAAATAATGTACCAAAATCTTTTAAGAAACATAAGCATAGCCCGTGGTGGGATAACGATTGTTCAGATATAATAAATAAAAGGAAATTGAGTTATAAGAAGTTCATACATAACATTAATAAACGCAGGAAAGGCAAATGAGAGCAACAACGCGGTTGGAGGTGCGCAAATTCTTAAAATAAGTACATTTAAGAATTACATACATAGAGTCGTAGAGTCGAACGTTTCGGCTTACTTCAAGCCATCTTCAGCGATAACAATTCAAACCAGTAAATGTTAATACTCTATTGAGTTGTCCAAGCAACCACCAAGATGCCACACTTCAACGTCTTCCATAACGAAAGGAGGATCTTAATATGTAAAAAGTAAAAACGTTGAATTACCTGTTCATGAGGCTAAAGTATGGGCGGACTTACCCCAGTGTTTGGTGGACAAATCAAAGTGTGCATTGTGGAACTCCTTAAACCGAACGGTATAATCGAAATCGATAGGGAATTATAAGTCAAGATATGAAACAATGTTGACTTGTCAAAAATTATGCGATTAATGATACAAAAATCGTTATATGATGTTACTGTTTTTAAGAGCGCAATATCAAATGGGTAAAGAGTACATAAATAATTAAACATTAAAAAAGGTCAGTGTAGTGAAAAACAGTATGAAAAACCGAATAAAAATACATAATAGTTATGAGAGCTTCTATTATGAGAGCACAATGTCAAATGGATAAAAATAAATAAAGTATAAATAAATAAATTGAATAAATTAACAATAAAAAGGTCGACGTGGTAAAACAAGTAAAAAACAGAGTRAAATTATAATTTGTTTAGAATTGATGTGTATGTGTTGTCCAAATATTCCGTGTCCGTTTGACAATTAAGCGCGTTATTTTGTAATTGTATGTTGAGCATTTCAGATATGTATAATTCTTTTCCAATAAAAGGTTTCTCTGTCTAGGATTTCAATGTTTGTCCAATCGAATTCGTGATTGTAACGCAATCTGTGTTCGGTGATGACTGTTTTGTTTGATGATTTACTGTTAATCTGATTACGATGTTCAGTAATTCTGGTATTTAGTTTTTCTTTTCGTCTGTCCTACATAGGTTGCGTCACAATCWTTACAAGAGATCTTATATACTACGTTCTTTTTCGAATAATCAGGGAGGCGATCCTTTTGAGCTTTAATGATTCGGTCCAATTTATTGAGACTGTAAAAAGATAGTTTAACATTTAGATTTTTGATGATGTTTTTAAATCTTTCAGAGATGTTCAGAAAGTATGGTATCGTAAACCAATTGATTTTGCTCGTATTGTTGTTGGTTTCGTTTCCAATATTGTTGTTATTGCGCTTATTAATGATGGTTTTTAGTTTCAAATTAATTGTGTTGAAAATAAATTGTAAAGGATAATCATTTTGTAAGAAAGTGTTGATAATGAAATTAATGTTCTTATTATGATATATCGGATGTGATAACAATAGTGCTCTGTCTATCATGCTCATCAAGGACCCCCTCTTCTGAGTTATGGGATGGAGAGATAAGAAATTGAGGTACCTGCCTGAGAAAGTGGGTTTGTGAAACCAATCAAATTCTATTTTTTTATTATTTTTAATTAGTGTGATATCAAGAAAATTCAAAAAATTTCCTCTAATTTCTATTGTAAATTGTATTCTAGGGTGAAAGGAATTGAAAATGTTTAAGAGTCTGTCTATCTGAGTACGATGAACTGCTGTGGCTATGTCATCTACATATCTAAAGTAAAACGGAACCTCAAATCCAAACCTCTCCAGCGCTACTATTTCCAAGTCAAGAAGAACGAGATCAGCAATGACGGGAGACAACGGAGAGCCCATAGGAGTGCCAAATTTTTGTTTATATAGTTTGTCATTAAAAGTAAAATAAGTGGAGTCCAAAATTAAATGTAAAGCTGTTATAAATTCATTTTTAGGTATTTGGCAACATGAAGATATGTGTATCCATCTCCTGGATACGCTTTCTATAGCGAGATCGATCGGAATATTAGTGAATAGTGATACCGCATCCAAAGAGACCAACACACATTCATCGCTCAATGAAAAACCGTTCAGCTTTTTGATCAATTGGAAGCTGTTATCAATGTGACTGAAGGGTTTAGGGATACTATTTGAAATGATATCATGTAAATACTTGGCAAAAAAGTAAAGTAGGCTATCATTAGAGGAGATAATAATTCTGAGTGGGTTGTTTGGTTTGTGTATCTTTGGTAATCCGTAGGCTCTCGGAAGGATCCCGTCACTGCAATACAATTTTTTGTAAACTTCGGTGGTAATATAATTGTTTTTAGTCCATCTTGTAAGCAGAGTGCGCGCTGAGTTATTGAGTTCATTGATCGGATTTTTTTTTATATTAATGTAAGTATCTTGGTCTCGTAATAAGTCTTCCATTTTATTAATGTAATGGTATTCATCTATTGCCACATCTTGGTGGTTGCTTGGACAACTCAATAGAATATTAACATTTACTGGTTTGAATTGTTATCGCTGAAGATGGCTTGAAGTAAGCCGAAACGTTCGACTCTACGACTCTATGTATGTAATTCTTAAATATACTTATTTCAAGAATTTGCGCACCTCCAACCGCGTTGTTGCTCTCATTTGCCTTTCCTGTGTTTATTAATTTATTTGTAATAGAGAGAGCCCACAATTTATTTTAATTTGATTATTCATAACACTTCGAGAACAAATTTATTAGAATATAGAAGTATTTCTCAAATTACGAGGAAAGAACTAAACAAAAAAAAAAGAAATCATTTCAGGGAATTTGTGGAGGGTCTGAATTTATATAAAGATCCGAAAAAATTTTGGAATGCTATTAAGTCTTTTAAGAATTCTCACCATTTCGAAAATCCCACTGTAGTTTCTATCTTAGATAAACAAGAACTTATTGATAATTACATTTCAAGGTTTGCTCCGGATGGAATGGTCGAAAATTTTGATGAATGTGTCAGAGGGAAACATCCTTCGTTTTTTTATTTTAGGTTTGATTTACTAGAAGTAAAAGAAATAATCAGCTCACTAAAGATCCAAAGCTCTCCAGACTTAGATATGATAAATAACACTATTTTGAAACTCATCCCGGATTTGAGTTTATCCAGTCTTTTGAATATCTTTGAAAGAATTTTAAAAGGTAAATTCTACTAAAAAATATGGAGTAAATTCATTGTAATTCTCTTAAAAAACCTTCTAAAGAAGATTTTAGGCCTATTTCTCTTGCGTCAAATATTCTCAAGGTTTTAGAAAGACTGGTTAAAAGTAGACTGGAGAGATTTATGGAAATGGATTGCGTTATCCCGGAAACGCAGTTCGGATTTAGAAAGGGTAGATCTTGCGAGGACTGTCTTGCTATTTTGAATCTTGAAATTTATAATTCATTTATGAAAGGGGAATGTGTAAGGGTTATGTTCCTAGATATTAAATCTGCATACGATAATGTGTATCCTTCGATCTTATTTAATAAGTTAAATAAACTAAAAATTCCTTGGGAATACAAATGGTTTTCGAAAAATCTACTAAGTCTCAGGTCCATCGAGATTTATGAATCGGGTAAATATCAGGGTACGAGAACTTTATTTAAGGGATTGCCTCTTGGCTCGGTTCTAAACCCTCTTCTATTTAACTTCTATGTGAAGGACATTTTTTTCAATATACCTTATAATTGCAAATTAGTACAATTAGCGGTGACATAGTAGTTTTTTGTCAAAGTAAATCTTATGAGACGATCTATTCAAGCCTGGCGAAGGCATTCAATAGTATCAACTCTTGGCTATAATCCATGACATATGTATATATGTACGTACATGAGAATTATGAGATTCGAAATTTCCCGAAGTCGCGTGAAATGATCCGATTCAAACGGACGTTTCAGAAGAAGAAATATACAGGGTGAACCGCGAGACTCTTGCCACTGCTCATAGGAAGGTAGATGGGATCGAGATGAACATAAAAATCCCATACCGTTTAGCGATATTCGCAATAATAATCGAGATATTAATTTTTAAAATTGTACTAATGAGAGCACGCCAAGAGAAGCGCTCCAGCCGCTCGAGGTATAATCCGGCCCAGTATATCAATCATTGGCTGCCGGCGGCGCGTTGGAGAGGCAAGAGGGGTGGCGCGCCGTTGCTCGACGCTCGCACGTCTCGCCCACAGCCAATGTTATGATAAACTGGGCTGGGCTATACCTCGAGCGGCTGGAGCGCTTCTCTCGGCGTGCTCTCATTAGTACAATTTCAAAAATTAATATCTCGATTATTATTGCGAATCCAGGGAGCGGGATCTAGTACCTCTGCACATCTAACACAACCCCCCCCCCAGGCCGGCTCGTTGGGGCCTCATACGGCGCGTATTTTGTCCGCGCTCACACCATGTGGGGGTCCTGGGGCCATCGGCCGGCGGCCGCGATACGGCGCACCGCCGGGAGGCATGCCAGGTCCCCCTTTCGATCAACGGGAGGTCATCTCGGGGGGAGGGAGAGACGGCTCACGCCTCCCCCTCTACCTCCCACCCCGTCAGCTCCCCCATTTCCACTTCCTCGACGACCTCGGGAGCGGGCGAAGCCCCCGATGGTCCGGCAACCCGCAGGCGGGGTTGACACTGAGGGAGCGGCTCCTCCGAAGTCGAAGGCCGCTCCACGCGAACCCTTTTGCCAGGCGGGCTGTGCGGGGAGGAGCCCTGCGAGACTCCATCCTCCGCACGCCCCGGCACACTCGCGGCACCTGTCTCTGTGTCGCGTATTTCCCCCCGAACACGAGTTTGTGAGGGGAGAGGCGACGGCGGTCCACGTCGGGGATTAACCGACGCACAGTTTGCACTGCCGGGCCTATGATCCGCCCTTCTGCGCCGTTCGGCACAGAGCGGACAGTGCGGCCTATTGCGGCAGGTCTCCACGATGTGGTCAGGCCCGCCGCAGTTAAAGCAATTACAGGCCCTGTCGATAGGACAGGGACACCGTTGTTGGACATGACCTGGGGCGAGGCAACGGAAGCAACGCAGCGGCCTGCCCTTGAGCAAGGCCACCCGTGCCCGCACCCAGCCACTCAGGGTTATCTTACCCTCCTCAGCAAGCGGGACCCCCACCGTAGCGGAGACCTGCACCCATACAGTGCAGGAGTCACCGCGACGCGACGCGCGAATTCGACCGACTCGCATCTAGTCGGCGTCGCAGCCTCCTCCATAGCCGGAGACCGCCGAAGCGATCTCCTCGGGCGTAAAAGACTCGTCGAACCCTGTAAGTCGCAGGTCGACTTTCCTTGTAGGGCGAGAAACCCTTACGCCCGACCCCTCAGGGAAAATTTCCCTGATATGTTTTGCCAGGGCATCAGCCTGGCTGGCCGCCTGCGCGCCGGGGATCTCCAGCAGGATACCCCCGTTGGCCGTGCGCTTCGGCCTAATTTCCTTTATCCCGAACGTCGCCGTGACGCTCGGGACTCCCTCTCTGACTCTTCGCATGATTTCCGCGACCTTCGGCGCCTCTGCACCCCCAACAGGCACCGCTGTAACGCCCACGGCGGCCGTTCGGGGGAGACGCCTCCGAATAGCGGATTTTTTCCTGCGCTTACTCTGCGCGGGGGGCTGGTTAAAAGACGGTACTTCTGTCCCAGCCCTCACGGGCTTGGCCGCCTTTTTCTTTCCGGCGGTTTTCCTCATCGACGTCTTCGACTCCGCAGGGTGTACCGCGGAGGCAGGCGTAGTCGGCGTCACCGGTAGCCGCGCTCGCGTCACGGACCTACTCTGGACAGGGGTGGGCGTTTCTACCCCCACCCCTTTTTCAACTTTCTTACTTTTCTTCCTGGAGCTAGCCCCCGCCGTGCCCGCAACAGATGCGGTCTTGGCGGGGGTTCGCTCCACTACGCCGGGAGTGGAGGCCACGCGTTTAAGCGCGCTGGCCCCCTTCTTCCCGGACGCGGTCTCCTTCGGCGTCTTTGTGACGGGGCCTGAGGGCCCCGTTCGCGAACTCGTTGAGGGTACCGCCACTCCTCTAAGGGTGGTGGCGGCTTTGGGCGTCTGTGTCGGTCCGGGCAACCGTTCCGCCACCGTCACCGCTCCTTTCCTCTTTTTGGTCCTCTTCCTCTACTTCTTCTCATCCCTGAGAGGGGCAGGCAGCGGGACCCAAACCCCGACATCCTTATCGGGTGCAGGCCCAGGCCCTCGCCGCCTCTCCAAGGCATCAAGTCTTCCCTCCAGTTTTTTAAGAGACTGGACGATGTCTTGGAAGACCCCCGTAACTTGGGGGTCCGCCGCCGCGAATCGGGCCATGGGGGATAGGGACCGATTTTGATCCTCCCCCGCCGGATTCGCCATCATCACCTCTGGAATAATAGGGGGGGGGGCCTCGTCCATCACTGCCCACTCATACGAGGGGCTTCGGACAGGGGACACCTCCCTCCTATCGTGGACGCTCCTCTTAGTGTTTCGTCCCAAAGGGGCAGGATCACCGTTCGGAGACGAGTCCTTCGAGGTCTTCTTTCGTTGAAGGAGATACCTCCTACTATTTTCCGCAATGTTGAGATTGTCTCGTAGTCGACTAATCTCCTGCTCCATTCTCTTCACTTTCGCGTGAGCATCTGCAAGGGCTTCGGTCGTAACCTGTTGGGCGCCGTATCGCGAAGCGAATTGGCATAACGCCAAACACGCCTGCTTCGCGATTTTGGCGCCCACACGGAAATCGTGCATGACCGAGCTCTTGAGATTTCTGCTCCTCTCCCGGGCCCTGTCGATCTTGTCCTCAAGGCTCATTGCGGCAATCTGCCTGGTCGAGCCCGAGGAGAGCTCATCCAAGGCCCGTAGCCACCATCTCTCGGACCTTGGGTCCGTTGGGTCCTCCGCCGTGGAGTCATCAGAGCGGATGACATATCCAGCGAGGTCCCTCTGCCGGACACGGGAGCGGTCCGAAATGGGGACAAGATCCGCCAACGTAAGTTGGGGTATCTCCCCATCGTAGGCCATATCGACGACCTGCTCAATGGACGGAGTAGGAGGCCTGAATGGATAATAGGAGGCCCGAGCCGTCCTTCCTCGGGCGACCACGCGCCCGCTTGAGCGGCTTCGAGGGGCCAGGCTCCAATCTCGCCCTCTCCTCCTCAGACGAGTCATCATAGCTGTCGACTACGTCCTCCAGGTTAGTAGAGCGAGGGGCGGAGTCGTCAGAGACCATCTCGACGTCTACCGCCTTCTCGCTCCCCTCCTCAGTCGCCTTTTCGAGGCGCTTGAGCACAACCCGAGGGCCTGTCAACACCTCATGTGCTACGATCTTGGGCCCTCGGGGGTCCGCGTCGCTATCACAGCTACGTCCTCCTCCTCTCAGCAGAGGTGGAGGGGGAGTAAGCTGCTCCGGTTCTTCCCCGGAGGAGGGCCAGAGATTCTCCTCGGGGTCCTCGCGCTTATAGAGGTAGCGCAAGATCCTGAACTCAATCTCGCGGATGAGACCCTCATGGAAACCTATTAGCTCCCCAGCGGCCGAAGCCCCTGCCGCCGAGCGATCTGCCATCTCCACTGCGCTAATCCGCCAGAACTCCCGGGAGGCACTCTGGTACGTCATCCGTCTCAGAGGCCCACCCGGACTAGCGGCGCATAGAAGAAATCTCTTCTTACCCGCCCCCAGGCCCCTCAGTCATCCCTTGAAATGGGTGACCGCTGACAACTGGGATTGGGTCTGGTTCTGAGGCTTTAGCATCACACACCTATCCCCGATAACTCCCTGCCTGCACTGATGCCTCATGAGCAAATAATAGCCCTCCGGCACCGGTATGGGGGTCGTCCTCGTAAGATAGCGGGACTCCGTATATGGAAGAAGCCACGCAACCGTATCCGGGTCGGGGACAGCGTCGTCCCCGAGTAACAAGCCAGTGAGCGGACCATGAGGTTCGCTCTTGGCGCCCTCCTCCTTCGTCGAAATATTTTTGGCGTCCGTCATTTTAGAATAAATCCCACGACCCGCAGCGGCTCCGCCAGCCGGGTATACCCTCACCTCCCCAGAGACATGACCTAGGGAGGGCCCCGAGGGGGCTGGTATATGGCTCGGGCACCAGGATGGGCATCTGGTGCACTGGCCTCCGGGCCCCTTACACACCACGGGCGGGACAAGTCCCAACTCCCGTAGCTTTCAAAGGTCCCCCACTTCCGACTATGGGGGCACCGCTGCGGGCGACGCCACTCGGGGGGCCCCACGGACGAGATATTGGCCAAGGGCGCGACGCCCCGCCCAAGACCTCACCCGCCGTGGCGACCAGCACACCCGCGTCGGGAATCGCTCCCCGACGCGGACACCCACTACACGTCTCCCTTCGGAAGGGGCGCCTTCGGGAGACGCCGTGTTACCAAACTTCAGGTGCCGCCGGACCCAGGCCCCGGAATACGTCCGGGCGGCTCCGGCGACACGTGCAGGGAGCACACGGACCCAGACCTAGGAATACGTCCTAACGGTCCCGCGGCTCCCCACCCACCACTGGTTTTAACGTGTTTTCCTTCATGGCGGGACTCTTAGTCCCCGAGGCCCCAGGCCATCCGTTGTTTCCAGTGTCCTCGAAAGGACCTGTGGACCCAACGGAGGCGCTAGGGGCATCGGAGAAGCTCCCCCATCACGTCAAGATGGTCCCACAGTCGGGGGAGTGTATATGTACATGCTGCCTGTAAGCTTATTAACCTAAAATTTAATTTAATTAAGTGTAAAGAATATTTTAGAAGATGAGTTCACAAGTAACGTAAATCTATAGAAAAATATAATAAGAAAAAAAATAATGTAGGATTAAAACTTTTTTTATTATCAAAAGCAGAGCAAAATCTGCCCGATGAAAATATAGCATAAAAAAAACTATAGTGAATGGCTGTGAGAAAAAAATTCATTATTATAAAATTAAATTAAAATAATTTATAATATATAAAATGTTTTAATATAATAATATAAT
>JANQDE010001024.1:12787-27260 GCA_037157785.1 Cephalotes varians | reverse complement strand
CAATAAAAGGGACAAAGTAATAAAAATTATAAAGGGACAAGATTATCTTACCGAAATCACACACAAGGGTCTRAGTCCCCCTYYMTTRTAGSGCCATGCCCGGAGTCCCCCCTCCCTCGTGACGTCATGCCCCTCGCCCCGGAGAACCCCCCCTGCCCCGCATTCCCCTCGGAGCTCCCGGGTTAGAACCGGCCTTACTACCCTACTGAGGAACATATAATGTACTTGCAAAGAAAAGTTCATACTGTTAATAGAAATTCATTTCAATCAAGAAACATGGTTTCGAGAAAAATCATTAAAGCTTCAAGTATATTTTTTTGTATATAGCATTTGATTTTCATTACTTGCAGCTATAGTAAGCCCATATAATAAACTTTCTACTTCCCTAAATAATTTTTGTTATTCAAAGCCTTTTTTTTTCATTGACTTCCTTTATCGCCTGTAATGCGCGTCGCGCTGTTGCTTGTAGACTGCTTATAAGTTAGATAATAATTATATTTAAAATTACTTTATAGATTTTATTTATTTACAAAAATTGGACAGAGCCACATATATTCACGACAAGATTAGTTTCAAAAAATTGTACGCAGCTGCGAGAGTCTAGATACCGTATCGTTCAAGAAAGAACAATAAGAAGAAATTTTTTCAGTTTATTTAAACAAATTGAAATAAAATGTTATATAAAATTATTATTAATATATGAGTCCCAAAAAATAAACTAAATGATTATTATTAATTAATTGCCAGTTTATAAGAATATTTAATAATTTTCATGTTACAGATTTGTTACATATTTTCATTAATTATGATATTTTAATTAATTGTAATAATTATTTCTGCAGGCACTGGAAGATTCGAAATATCGGAAAATAATACCATGATTGTAAATGGATTGATTCGAGTCACGAAGAATCCTGCGCAAGAAAAGATACCTGCTACGCTTTTGCAAGAAGATGACAACGAGGAAGAAGTGATGAATACTAAAGATATTTATAAAGAACTAAGATTACGGGGTTATCAATATTTAGGTAGTTTCCGTTCCTTAAAAAGCGCATCCATATCAGGGAAAAAAGGACATATTGCTTGGGAAGGTAATTGGGTAGCATTCCTTGATAACATGCTACAGCTAAACATTCTTGGAATGAATACGAGAAACTTATACATACCTACGAGAATACAGAAGATTGTGATTGATACCAAGCTTCATCAGCAGAAAATTCAAAATATGAATCCAAAAGACAGACGTAAGTCTAGAAGCTATTTATACATTTTATTTTTCATATTCGCAAATATTCATTTTACGAGGTTTTTTTGCTAGCATATAAGAAGATTAACTATATTTTTTAATTCGAATATAATAGCGTGCAAGTATTAGACAGCAACAAACTTTTAATTGTATTATTATTGATATAATTTATATAATTTCCATTTGTCTTTTAATATTGATTAAAATAAATTCGTGCGCTTCTTAAAGAAAGAAACTTAACTTAGAAATATTGTGTAAAATTTTTTTCAATAACTTGTTGAATTAACATGCTAAACTTTTTTAAGTTGACATGTAAATGTAAAAAAAAGTCACATGCTATAATCAATATGATTCGCAATATTAATGAGAAATATAATTTATGTCATGACGCGCGTGTAACATCATATAATAAATTATTCTATCATTACTATCTTATTATTATTATTAGAATAAAAATAAAAATTATGAATTATTTTCTATTACAAATTTCTATTACAAAATTGTAGTAAGTTTGATGTAATCACTATAAATACACATATACGGGATGTTCGGAAAGTGCCAGACTCCTAAATAATTTTGAACGGGCAGAGATAATTGAATTAAATTTGGAGGGCATCAAAAGAGCTATCTTTTGACAACAACCCTCCACTCGCATCCACATCGTTGATTCTGGGTTACGCTAGAAGCAGATAATAAAAATATATACATTTTAATGAAGAGTACAGATTGTTGGGGTCGTGCATTATCTCATTCGAGAATTCTGTCAAAGAATATTTTTTTTGTGTCCTTATGTCTTTTAAATTTTTTGAATCGCCTCCCACCCCCACATCTCTGGGAAGTCGCAAAAAGTCTCATTAGAAAAGCTTCTGAAACCTATCAAACAAGCTATCACTTGACTCCTTATGCATTTTAAAATTTTTGACCTGCGACTCACTCCTGTGCCTTCAGGGGTGGGTCCCTTGTTTGTTGCCCCTTATGTAAAAAAAAACTCTTTTGATGCCATAAATGCTCTTCAAATTTCAATTCTCTGCCCGTTCAAAAGTTATTTAAGCGTCCCGGAACTTTCCGAACACCCTGTATATAAATACTATAATTTCTCGGTATAGAATTTCCCGTACACGTGTACAAAGAATGGGAAATCGTAATATCAGGTGGAATCGAAATACGTGGTACCAGGGCTAAACTCATATCTCGCCGATTCTTAACTGGTGACCCCATCATCGAAGAATATAAATTCGTGGCTCATCGCGACAGAGCACAAGTATCCCTGAAGGAGGCAATCAGCTTGTCCACGCAAATCGCGCTCGAATATCATCAAGCTACTCACGTAAAAACAATCGAATTGATTGACGACTCCGATAATGTGATAACGGAAGAACTAGCGTCACCTATGCTTATTGATATTTTTAATAATTTGCCTTTGATTCAGGCTAAGGTGCAACTGTTAGCACCAACTTATCGTTTTGACAATGATTCGTTACCCCCGAATGTAATCTTCGTAGACATTAATGAAGGGATCAAAGAAGATAATGTTCTCGCCGTCGGTGTCGAGTTACTATCAAAAAATAAGAGACACCAATTGGAAATGATTCTGCCGAAACTGATAAATGGTGGTTTTGTATTGACACGAGAAAAATCGTACGAGCTCAAGAATCTTTCAAAACTTTCAAAGTACAGCTTAGATGTAATTCTGGAAAAGAATATTGATAAAGAGACCATTGTACTTTTAAAGAAGAAAAAACAGTCGGTCAAGAAAATGGAARTCGTCCATGTTAACAACAATAAGTTCACCTGGCTTGAGAAGTTAAATTTGTTCATGAATACGGAAAACGAGATCACCGACACGAGGATAATACTCGTCAGCGAGGGAGAGCTAGAAAGTGGTTTGCTAGGCTTCGTGAATTGTTTGAGAAAGGAACCAAACGGAGAAATGATCAGAAGTGTATTGATACAAGATACCGAAGTTCCTGAATTTTCTCTACAGAATCCATTATACTTGGAACAGCTTCAGTTAGATTTGCCGATCAATGTATTAAGATCCGGAAAAGTATGGGGTTCCTACAGACATCAACCATTGTCGAGTTTACAGCCAAAGCTTGTTCATTATGCCTATGCTGATCAAATAGTATGTAATAATACGTAAGAAAATATATAGTATGTAATAATATGTAAGAAAACATTGTTCTGAAACATCTTCAAACATTCTGAAAAATATACACACGTATATTTTTATGTTATTGTTATTATTATTATTTTTATATACACACAATTATATGCCATATCTATAAATAATATTATGTATTTTCCTATAATATATATATCTGTGGAAAATAGATACATAGCGACTTAAGTTCGCTTCGATGGATAGAAGGATCTGTGCATCTTGATATCAACCAGGATCCGATTCATGTAGCGTATTCATCTCTCAACTTCAGAGATATCATGTTGACCACAGGAAAACTAGTTTTAGATAACTCAGCGCGCACTCGATTCCAAATGACGTCGATCGGCAACGAATTTGCTGGAATTGATACAGCTGGTCGTCGCGTGATGGGTCTTTGTAGTAAAAAGTAACATTCTTATTGAATACATTTATACAATTTTTTAGTTACAAAATCATGCACACACTGAAGAATTATTTTATTATATCTCATTATTTAAAAACGGATATAGTACTACACATGTTACAACAATGTAAAAATGTACAACAATGTAAATTGGGCAGCTCCGACAAGGTTAGCCAAAAAAAATAACAATTGAAAATAAGACCAAAGCATGAGAAAACATTTCTAACAAAAGGCACATTGCAAAAATCAATTTTCCAAAAAATTGTTACAAACAAATTGTTAATTTACTGTAGAGAAAAATTGATTATCCTAATCGATTCTACGACAATTACTAAAGAAACATGTATAACTTTTTCTTAAAATGTTTTTTGAAAAAAATTAATTTTGCAACTAATTATTGTTAAAAATTGCAATGTTTTCTCATACTTCAGTGCTATTTCTAATTTTTTTTTTTTTTTTGGCTAACTTTGCTGATTTAGCTCTGGGTCTTAATTAACATATATATTAATATATATTAACATATATAATTAACATATGTAGGATCGGGATCCCGGCCCCTGTGCGCGGGCCTGACTTTCCGGAAGGGGGTAGAGGGTACGAGGGGAAGGGAAGAACAGTTGAAGCCGCGAACGTGTAGGAAACGGACGCGTACGTGCGAGATTTTGAGAAGAAGAGAACCAACTTTCACCCAATTCGTGCTTCACTCCCTGGTTCTCCGTGATTCCCCTATACATATACATAGAGCCTCTGATGATCAAAATTTTCGTGAATGATGGGTCAAGCTGAGTAAAAAAGTCTTGTACTATTCTGCAAAATTCGCAATAGTTAATGAGTTATTAATTATAGAAGATCCCCGGAATAGGACCGCCCTAGCCAGACGCACGCTCGCTCGCGCGACGCCATCCCATTGCCGCTTGTAAACAACTCCTCGCGTCCCTTGTAACAGTGCGGTTGCTTCGCGCGGGCGGTCGCGCGTCTATCCCGTGCACGCGGCAAGATAGAACCGCTCGAAAATAAAATACGGCGATCTTCTATAATTAATAATTATATACTTCTATAATAAATAATAACTCGTTCACTATTGTGAATTTTGCAAAATAGTACAAAATTTTTTTATTCAGCTTGACGTGACTTTCGGAAATTTTTGTTATTTTTATACGATCAATATATTTATATTTTCAGAGGTGTAGCAAACATCATCGAACCTGATAGAGACTTACGCTGGTACGTGCCTGATAATTGGTCGTTGGAAGACGCTGCTACTGTGCCATGCTCATACGCAACATGCTATCTTGCGTTGTATCGTCATGGCAAGATGAAAAGAGGTGACAAGGTGCTCATTCATTCGGGCACTGGCGGCGTTGGTCAGGCGGCGATATATCTCGCACTTCACGAAGGCTGCAAGGTATTCACCACTGTAGGAACGTCTGAAAAACGCAAATTCATCCGTGAGATGTTTCCATCGATCCCAGATGATCATATTGGCAACTCGCATGACACTAGCTTCGAACAAATGATACTTCAAAAAACCAATGGCGATGGAGTGRATATTGTTTTAAACTCGTTGGCCGAGGAGAAGCTTCAGGCATCGGTTCGTTGTTTGGCGCWGCGCGGTCGTTTCCTAGAAATCGGCAAGTTTGATCTCGCTGCAAATAATCCTYTAGGAATGTCGATCTTTTTGAAAGATGTCAGTTTCTATGGAATTTTGCTCGATAATTTACTAATCTTTGAACAAGAGGAAGAAAAGACGTATTTGCATAGTTTATTAAACGAGGGGCTGAAAAATGGAGCAATCAAACCACTTGTTAGAAAAGTTTTTGAAAAGGACGAATTGGAAATGGCTTTTAGACATATGACAACTGGAAAGCATATAGGCAAGGTAAAAAAAATTTAACAGCATATTATGTAAATCCTCCCTATAAATTCTATCAATATTTTAATATAATTTAATTATATATAAGTAAAATATATATATATATATATATATGTCTATATAAACGCATATAACAATATATACATATATGTATACAAGATATCTGTTAAATGAAATAGGAGGGGTTGAGAGCATGGAAGAAGTCAAGGAAAACAAAAAAGTCTTATACCTTTTTGCAACTTTCGCAATGGTTAACGAGTTATTAATTATTAAAAATCGCCGTATTAGCTCGGCTACTGCCTAATGCAAGCGCGCGACGAGATACGACAGTTCTACGATTCAGGTTGCTAGGTGCGCGTGGAGTTGTTCAAGCGGTAATAGCTACACACGAGCGGCGCGTAACGTTGGATCCCCGTTTTTAGCTGTGATAAGTTCTCACCTTCTTTTTATCACAGATGCACGCTTTGTGCGCGCTATCTAATTTTTTTTTTTAATTTTTTTAAATTGCAATAATAACATCCTATCAATGTACATGTCTACAAATTATCATGTGCTAACTCCACGATGACAGCTGCTCACGAAGTTAGCGCGGGGAGACCAATCGGCATCGCGGAAAAGCGCCTACAATTAACTTCGAGATTTTTGAAAAATGCGAGTTCGATTAAACATCTGCTTTTTTAGAAAGAAAAATAAAATTTTCTAATGGCACAGAAAAATGTTTTATGTGTATGTATGTGTAGGTGTACATGCATACAGAGAAATGTCAATTCTACAGCTTACAAAAGTGATTACTCCATTTTTTCTTTTAATAAGTAACAGTCAAGAGACGCGGTAGTGTCTCGCGCCAAGTTCACGCGTAGCGCGAGACGGACCGTATATCTTTACGCGAGATCAAAAGTTGAGACGAACCAAGATTATCAGATGTTAAGGGGATCCTAAACTGATGGCCAAACTCCGATATTGTCGATAATACAAACTTTTTAATTCCAAACTAAAAATGTCGATAGTAATGATATCTTTAATTTAATTTCTTAAATTATCGTTCTGTCTCACTCAAACGCGTACATCTGTCCTTATCTAACATATTGCAGAGTCATCTCTTACAAGATCTGGCACCTACTACTACACGCAATACTGCTTTCTTTTGCTCTACTATGCCAATATCGTACGCACGTATGCTTACAAATTTTCATGACACTAATCTTTTATGTTAGATTTCTAAGTCTAGTCGTATAAACTCTACATTGTTTCTGAATGTAATTCGCACCTCACACCACTCCCATTTTATCCAAACAGACTGTCAAATTTTTGTATGAAGCAAATATTCGCAGATGTGACAGCTCTAGACGCCATATTGGACTAAGAATAGGTAAAAAGTATCTAAATTTTTAAAATTTCTTTCATTTTCGGCATGAAGTCGACCGGCTTGAGGTACATTAATGTCTATACTTTAATTGTGGAAAAGGATACTTATATCAAGTAAAACAATTAAAAGAATAGTGTATTGAAAAATTAATCATGTCGGTAAAGAAGGACTGACTTTAGGATCCCCTTAATAACGGCTGAGCCGATTGAATAGGCTCAGTCGAGCGCATATTTTTACTGTGCGTGCTGTAGGAAAAAAGTTATTATAATGTAAAGTGTAGAAATAAAAAAATCGATCTCCGGGATGTACATATGTACGTATGTACTGTTTCGATTTTTAGATATTAGGTGCGCTAGCGTCATTGATTGACAACAGTGCTTACAAGGTTGCGTTCCGATACTCACTGCGAGTGCTCAAAATTTATAGCATACGTAACGCACTGTAGATATTGAATAACGCAGTGAATAACGGAACGCAGCCCAAATAACATTTATATACATATACTAAATTATATGGCTGATGTTTTTACTAAACAAGTATATGTAGAGAAGGTATACCTAACATTTAGATTGAAGCCACGGTGCGCAAATTAGAAAAAGACGATGGCCTAGAGTGCTACAGACATTTGTATTATTTTCTTACAGAAAATTGATAAGCAATTGCTGGTATTATTTGAGTATTTGATCGTGTCTCTTGATAAAATAAATAAAATAAGTAAAAAAAATTATTTCGAAAATGATGAGTCTTTTTAGTTTTATATAATAAATATTGATAAAGGCTATTATATACAAGTATATGTAGAGAAGAGAATGATAAGATTTAAGCTAATGATGCTTGAATTAGAGAAACGTAATCTAGAAATGACGTAACATTTATATTTTGTAATTTTGTGACATAATTAATTAAAGAGCACCGTCATATACTGCATACTGAAAATATGATGGTAGTGGAATCTCTTTAACAAAATCTAATTAATTTATATATTACTAAAAAAAAAGAAATAATATCTAATCACAAATTATCTTTTTTTAAAAAAAAAGGCGTCAAGTACACGCTCTTTTCACAATAAAACAATCAAACAAACAAAACAATTATATTAATAATTTTACCATTCAAAAAAGCTGTCGTATATATACTTTCTATAAAAAAATATGATATTAGGAAATGGCACCAAGTGGAATTTAAGAAAGGACTATGAATACAATATATTAAAAGAATAAATACATAAAAGTATAAACTATTAAAAAAGTTAAAATATTTAATAAAAAATAATTAATTTAATCAAAATAAAAAAATATGTTAAAAAATACAAAAAAACTTAGCGCTGCTAGTATTTTAAGATGTAGCAGCGCCAAGTTTTTTGGTATTTTTTAATATATTTTTTTTATTTTGATTAAATTTGTTATTTCTTATTAAATATTTTAATTTTTTTAATAGTTTATATTTTTATGTATTTATTTATTTTTTAATATATTGTATTTATAGTCCTTTCTTAAATTCTACTAGGCGTCATTTCCTAATATCATTTTTTTTTGTAGAAAGTATATATACGACAGTTTTTTTGAAAGATATAATTATTGTTCTGTTTTGATTATGAAAAGAGCATGTACTTGGCGCTTTTCTTTTACCTTTTTTTTTAAAAAAGATAATTTTTAATAGATATCATTTTTCTTCTTACATTTAACTGTGATTAGTCAATTTCTTATTCTTATAGCCTCATCCACTACTGCTACTGCTCATTGTAGCGTATTACTTTACTGTGCTACATTCAATTTTAATTATTGTACTTCAATTATTGTTGTATCGTTCTTCTATCGTTTAATAATTAAAAAGTTATTGCTGCTGACTATATCTTCAGTTATTTTAGTCTATATTATTTAATTGCAAATGCAACAGCATCGAGTAAAAAAAAATGAAATGAGACATAGATATTCATAGTCCGTTCTTATTTTAAGATTGTCTTAAGTAATGTCTTAAGACGCTAATATGACTCTGTGATTGGCTTATTTCATCTTGAGAGTGTACTTAAGACGATCTTAAATATAAGACTCGATTATGAATACCGGCCATACTACTATTACACGAAACAGCTATATATATTTATATGTACATACGAGTAAAAGATCATATCGAGGTTATTTTACCTTTTTATTATCTTTCGTTAGTTAATCAAAATAAAATGAGGCACACTACTATTAAACGAAATAAGCATATATATTTGTATGTATATACGAGTAAAAGATTATATACATAGATTGATTTTGACTATCAATAACAAAAAGGAGAGATAACTTGATATACCAATAAAACATTTATTAACATGTATTTAATCCTGAAGCTTATGTCTAAGCTTAGTGATACAAAGTCTTTCAAAACCTAGGCTGCAGACGCTATTAGCGCTGAAAATCTATAGTACACATTACGTGCATTACAGATTTTTAGCGCTAATCTCATCTGCCCGAACGCAGCCTAGGTTTTGGAAGACTTTGTATCACTAACAAGGGAACCTCGCGAACTCGAAAATTCTGATTTTGATGAAACTTTACACACATGTAGGGGGAGTAAATAGATGAATTTAGAAAATATCTGTTGCGGCCCAAAAATGGTTCTAAAGGGTGAAACCACCCCTTATGTGAAGAGGACTTTTTTGTATTTGACGATATATCTTGAAAATTATTCAAGATATAAAAAAATGTTTCATACAAAAGTTTTATGATACAAACACCTCTAATTAATCGCATAAATAAAAGTTTAAAAAAAGAATTTTTTAAATAAATTTTTTTTAAATTTTTTGAAAAAATAATTTTTTTTTTAAATTTTATTTGCATTGTTAAACAGAGGTATTTTCACCATAAAACTTTTGTATAAGACATTTTTTTATATCTTGACTAACTTTCGAGATATATCGAGAAAAACAAAAAGGCGCTCTACACGTGAGAGATGGTTCCTCCCCCTAGAATCGCTTTTAACCCTTTCATTCACAAGAGCCACTATAGTGGCACCCTTTTTCTTTTTCTTTTTTTGTCATTTCTTTCATATTTGATGCAAAATTCCGAATTTTTTTGCATTTTCAGTTAAAAAAATACTTAAACTTCAGAAACATAATGATATTTTTTGAATCTATAATTGTTTATAATTATTATGAATAAACATATGCAAAAAAACCCGTATTTTTATGAATCTAATTCGTTAGCGGAGAAATTTGATGATAAACGTATACTAAAACCACTTAGAATTCATTGGTTGAAAAACAGAGATTATAGAATCACCATTAGATTTACAAAATTCAAAATGATGGATTCAATATGGCGACCATAATTATTATATAAATATTAAAAAATGACTATTTTATTATCAAATCAGCACACCATGTTTATAATAACAATATTTCTCAATATTTCATTCATTTTTAGGCTATTCATAGTGACTTGGTTTTGACCTTGATGATAACATTTGAAAAAATTGATTTGAATTTGAAATAACCTCAAAGATCAGCGTCAAGATCAAACCCAAGGTAGCTAGAGAAAATTCCCAAACCTCTCACATTAGAAATTTCCTCTATTATTGAATTTTTGAAATTATTTAATAATAATATTTAATAATAATAACCAAAGTCACCGATAGGTAGCGCATGGAAATCCACAATAAAGTAGCGAACGAAAATATATAAAGCTAAGATGTCACGGCAATAAGTATTCGGTAAAAAGATTCAGTAATTTTCCTCCCTCCATAAATTTCATCAACTTTCAGCTTTTTCGCTAATCATTAGTAATTATGTAATTACGTATATACAGTTCGGTTTTTCCGGAATAGTTTTAGGAGTAGTTTTCACTCTCCTTAGGGATGCATATAGATACTATTGGGAGTTGCACCCATTCCTAGCCTCAAATCGTATAGTATCAAAATAAATATTCATATAAATTTTATGCAAGAACACTGTCTTAAAAAATCTTGATAATTCACCCCGTTTTTACCCCATTTTAGGGATTGTTTTTAGTTTTATTGAATTTTCGACATCAGATTCGAATTCAGCGTTGAAAAATACATCGAAAACGTATATTTGCACTACTGTGTCAAAAAGAATTGAATTTTGTGATTGAAAGGGTAGTTTTCATCCTCCTTAGGAGTGCACATGGATACTATTGGGGGTTTCACTCATTTTTGACCTGAAATCGTATAGAATCAAAATAAATATTCATTAAATCTGATGCACGAACACTGTTTAATGCAGTGTTGATAATTTACCCCATTTTCACCCCATTTTAGGGTTGTTTTTAGATTTTTTTATTTTTTGACACCATATTCGTATTCAGCGTCGAAAAATACATCGGAAACACATAATCGCACTTTTATGTCAGACAAAAGTGAATTATGTGACTGAAAGGGTTAAGCAGCAACTAAAATTTTGTAAATTTATATATTTATTCTCTCACATGTATGTAAAGTTTTATCGCAAAAACATCTTCATTTAATTACATGAATACAATTTTTTTAAAATAATTTTTTTCAAAAATTTATTTTTTGAATCTCTTATATGAAATATTCGTTGCTTTTATATAAAATATCTATTATTATATCTAGTATTAAACATTATTCTTATATAAATATTTGCACTAAACGTGTACGATTTCTATTGTTGATAATGTTCTCCACAAGAATCATCTTGTTGACAACGTTTCCTATAATGTATAAAAAAATTAATTAAAAACATTAGTAATACTATATATAGAAATATTTATATAATAAACATTATTATAATTACTATAAGGAAATACGTATAACGGGCAAATGAGAGCTTTATTACAACGCGGTTCTCAGTGCGCAAATGAATATGTATATTTTTATGATTTACACAAAGTTTAACAAGTTTTCAATCGCGAACGTTTCGGCTTGCTTTTAAGCCATCATCAGCGCAATACGTTAACAATTTTCTAGATCTTCTATCGGATGAATAAACAAACTTCATATTAGATATGTATGGGTGAAACGTCTATGACCCGTCCAACAGCGAATCGCAGTGCAAAGTACGTTCAACATCATGTCAAATTTATTTGACATGTTCTAATGTGTGAATTTAAACAATTAGTTGTTGTGATAAATACACCGACCGAAGACTCACTCACCTAGACAAACCACGGACGGTATCACTCAAACATAGCCAAGTGCGATATGACAGCAACGAAAATGATCTTTTGAAGATGTTCTCGCAACGGAAGTGAAATTAACAATAATGATTCGTCGGTAAAGAGGTGTAATAATGAGTGCTATTGATAAAGTTTTTCTGTTGTCACATCCAAAATATCATCAAAAGAACTTTAATTTTTTGATCGAGACATTTCTGGACAATGGTTACCCCCTACTAATTTATATTTGACACGATTCACACAAGACTGAATAATTTAATTAAAAAAAGAACAAAAAAGCAAAATTTAAATAATGCTAAAGACGACGGATACAAATATTGGTTTGTGATTCCTTTTATCCCGAAAGTGACTGATAAGTTCAAGAGCATCACTAATATTATTAAATCAAAGTTGGCGTTCTTCAGCGTGAATAAGTTAGGGAGGATTATCAGAGCCCAGAAGGATCCGTTACAATTGGGTTCAAATAAGAACGTGGTCTACAAACTGAAATGCAAAAATTGTGACGTCACATACATAGGCCAGACTAAAAGAAGACTGAGTACGAGGGTCGCAGAACACAGAAAGGACATAAACAAAAAAACTCCTAATCACTCCGTGATAACAAATCATAGATTGGAATTTCATCATGACAACTTTGATTGGGACAACCCATCAATACTAGATAAAGAAGATTACAAGAGATTGATTTCAGAGATGATTAATATAAAAACACAAAAAAATGCTTAATCTACAATCGGACACTGAACTTCTGCAGCAGTCCTATTCAGAAATCTTAAATACATTGAAAATTAAATGATTTATGAAATTAATGGCGACAACTGCGGAGTTACTTTTGTTTATGAATTTGTTTGTTAACTTAAAATATGTAATTGTTTACCGTGGTTGCTGAAAATTGTTTTATTATTTACTTATTTAATCAAATCTGTAATCCAACAATATATTATAAGTCATTACACTATGTATTAGGTCAATTTTTTTGGTAGTGTTTGTTTATGCTTTTGTGACTTTTCTCCCATGTCACACATCAATTTATCGACGAATCATTATTGTTAATTTCACTTCCATTGCGAGAACATCTTCAAAAGATCATTTTCGTTGCTGTCATAACGCACTTGGCTATGTTTGAGTGATACCATCCGTGGTTTGTCTAGGTGAGTGAGGTGTATTTTCGGTCGGTGTATCACAACAACTAATTGTTTAAATTCACACATTAGGACATGTCAAATAAATTTGACATAATGTTGAACGTACTTTGCACTGCGATTCGCTGTTGGACGGGCCATAGACGTTTCACCCACACATATCTAATATGAAGTTTGTTTATTCATCCGACAGAAGATCTAGAAAATTGTTAACGTATTGCGCTGATGATGGCTTGAAAGCAAGCCGAAACGTTCGCGATTGAAAACTTGTTAAACTTTGTGTAAAAATATACATATTTGCGCACTAAGAATCGCGTTGTAATAAAGCTCTCATTTGCCCCTTATATGTATTTCCTTATAGTTATTATATCGAGAGCCCACGCATTAGTTTGGTTAATGCTTGTTTTTATTGTTTAAATTATTATAATTATCTAGATAAAAATCTTTACTTACAATAAAAAAAAAAACCTATATTTTACAGTGTTTACAATCATGATATTTCTCATAAAAATGATGCATACAAAAATATTTCTTGCACCAAGAACATCGTATTATAGCAGGTGCGTCACATATAGAACAGCGTGGTATTTTTTGTATATCTTTTCCGGAGAAACAAAAGTCTACTGGATTTTCAAACTGTGATGACCGTTCTTCGATGTAGCCACTTTTAAACCAGACATATTTGAAAAGCATGAAATCATGGAGAGGATAACTGTATATGCGTTAAGGATTGTAATTTAATGGTATTATTTCTCAAATGCAAATTAATATCATAATTTAACAACAAAATACGATCACTAAATGTCCTCACAAAATTTTTCTTATATTCTAAATCCGTAAACATCAAGAGGTTGAATCATTCCTGCAGTTTTTTTTGGTATTGTTAAAATCCGTACATCTTTATCTATAGGCATAAATTCCTGTAGACTCACGGGACAATGTCCGCGCCAAGAATCTAATAATAACTAACACTAAAGCTTCCAGTTGCGGGTTTGTTAAAATACATTTGTAAACCAAGACTGAAAGTGTTGTGTAGTTAATTTTCCTGATTTTGATGTTGCGATAAAAACATTTGCAGGTCTAAACAAAGTTTCTTCTACGCGTGGTCCAAAACTTCCACTGGTTTCTTTCAATA
>JANQDE010000103.1:506889-518281 GCA_037157785.1 Cephalotes varians | reverse complement strand
CTATGGTTATGTAATTATGCATTTTATATAATGTTAGTGTTTTCAAATATTATTTATATATTGTACAAAATAATTGAAGTAAGAATGGCTGAGTAAAATTTAGGAAGATCATTTTCAACTTCTACATATCAAAATTTCTTCTAGAGAAGTTTTATAATATATGAATTTCAACGCTTTTATAGAAATGAAAGAGATAGATATAGGTAGGTAGAACTAGATAGAGCTAAATAATAAAAAAGAAAGATAAATAGATAGAGAGAGAGAGAGAGAAGCGGAAGAAGAAAAAGAAGAAGAGGATGAGTAAAATGTATAAATTTTGATCTTCGGAATCGCCAGTAAAAATGGTATGTTTTTTTGTAATTTTTTAGCTGCTGAATCTGATTCTGATCTTTAAAAATTTTTTATTGAAAATTTTTAATTTGTTACGAAAATATTAAAATCAGCATGTGCTATTAAACATCTAGTATTGTAAAACAAAAACAAAAACAAAATAAAAAGTATCAGGGAAAATATTGTCATCACTATCACTTCGTTTTTGTCCATATTTTTTTTAAATAAAAACTTAAATAAAAATAAAACTTCAGAAATATAAATACAAACTAAAAAGTGTTTTCTGTCAGATAATTTTTTATAATGCTGTTTCAAATCTTGCAATAATTAAGTTTTTTTATAACATAAGCAAAGTGAACGTATGATCAAATAAACTCTAAAACTGAGATAATAGATACAGTAATGCCACATATTCCTATTCTTTTTTTTTTATAGAGAAGTTATCTGTGTAAAATACAAGTTTTTTGAGGATTTCTTTATATATGAGGATTTCTAGAATCTCTTGTAAAATGTAAAATGTTTTTTGTTGATTTGTACGCATACGCATATTTAATGCTCGTAAGACGGAACACGTAGCGAGATAGTATATAAAAAACATATTAAATTACTATCTTATGACTTATCTTAATATAAATTATGGATTGTTATTTTTCGATTATCTTAACAGATCATGTTTTTCTCATATAACATTAATAAAGTACAATGTTTAAAGTGCAATGTTTTGAAAAATAAAAGGTATCACTAAAAAACCTATGCCAGCAACTTTTCTCTAAAATGAAATTTAATACGATATTTAATACAAAAAATTTTGCTCTGATATTGTACTAGATCTCTTGTAAAATTTTCCAAAGATCTTTCTTAGAAATCTAATATTTCTTACAAAGCTCTGTCGAGCTTTTCTCATAAGAACTCAATCGGATTTAAATTTGTGATTTTGGGAAATAATTCATGTCTTGCAAAATTCTTTCCTTTCGTTTTTTTCAAGTATTTCTTTCAAAGCTTGAAAATATATTTTGGATCATTATTTATTTGTATAATTCTTTATATTAGCTATTAATTTCTGTTTCGAAGAAATGTATAATTTTCGAAAAATTGTTTTTACATTTACTGTTCTTTCTTAAGAATATTATCAATTCGATATAAATATTCTATTGTTATCATAAAAAAACAGTTCAATATCATTACCGAACTGCTTTTATATTTTCTGTTGACAACAAAATCTGGATGTAGTTTTCTTTGGCAAAGTGTCGAATTAAAAAATCTATTATGCAAAGTCAGACTTCGATTTATCGATCCAAAAGCTGAATATAACAATAAATAAACGTTTCTTTATATATTTGATGGTTATGTCATATAAGCAACAAAAACAAAAATCGATTTACTTTTTGATGCAATAATAAACTATATAAACTATATAATAATAATAAATTATATAAAATATTTTTATCGAAAGTATGTAAAGAATATTAAATATAGAAAAAGTAAATTAATAAAATAAATATTTTTGTAAATAAAATATTTTCATAATATTATAAATTTCATAATTATTTTATATACTTTCTAATTTTTTGGATGGATGTTTATATCAACGACTATTTATTGTGCATTCTAATGCTGCGTCAGAAAAATAAAAAAATATTTTATTATAGAATAATAATGAAGTGGCTATAACCACTACTATACAAGCTATAAAAATCTCATTTTGATCTTTATTAATTTTATACATATATGAAAAAACGTTAAAAATAAATATTATACATTCTTTCTTTATAATACTTTTAAGTAATAAATTACATTTATTTTAACTCTGCTGAAAAAGCGTAAAATTTTTTTTTTTATGTATGATATTTTTTGGCTAACAAATAGTTATTAACTTATTATTAGTTATTTATTTTTTCAATATTTAATATTCTTTATATTTCCAATAAAAATATTTTTCTTTTATTGTTTATTATATTGTGCGCGCGCGCACGTGTGTGTGTGTGTGTGTGTGTGTGTGTGTGTGTGTGTGTGTAGAATAAATAATATCTATAATAAATATTTTAAGAATTCGGCGTATCAATAATTAATTAACTTTGACGGTATGTATTATTGATACATTACTATACCGATTAAATTTTTTGAAATATTATTTTAAATATAATGCACATTGATTTTGCAAATTTTAGCTTCAAATTGAGGAAAGAATACTTTTCCATATAGTTGAAAAACTTTTTAGCGAATTAGTATTTGTTAGTATTAGACATTTATATTTGATATAAAATATATCGGATGTACGGTAGATTCATAAAAGCGATGTAAATATGTTGTTACATAGTATAGAATAGATTTCCTTCTTAACAATTACTTGAAAGTAAAGAAAGCATAAAATTTATTATAAGCGGAATAATATTAGAGTAGTATTATAATGTATGCACGTACATACATATATGCATATAATGCTTTAATATACATTTTCGAAATAAAATAACCATCAAAATTTATGCGATAATTGAAAGATTAAAAAAAAAATAACAGTTTAGTTTTGACTTCTCGACTGTTTCATCCTATATAAATGTATAAATCTATTTTTGGAAATAAAGATAAGACTCACCATTTTACGAAAAGTCCAGTATTTTCTTAAGTTAATATTTGAATCTTCTGATCCAAATAATTTATTGTGATATTTCAACTGCCTTTTCAAATGCCTTTTCGGATGAAATTTTATAACTGGTACAAGTTTTTCATATCCTATATTTATATTTTGAATTTATTCGCTATTTTCTCGAATAATTTTCTTAATTGAATGTCTGATGTCAGTCTCCGAATAAAAGCCTAAATATAAAAAGTATAATCCTAAAAGGTAAAAAAAATTAGCTAGATCGAATAAGGAAAACAGAAAAGAATTTGAAGAAGAGGTTGCAGTCTAGCAGCGTCATATTTTCTGTACTATAAATTTTTTTATTTTAAATAAACAGTTCTATATTGTACTGTTGCCTCTTTACTTTTTTGTGATTAAATTTTTTATTTCATTGAAATATCCATATTTTTTGAAAGAATATAAATTATTTAGTTTGAGTTAGGTAATAAGTTAAGTAATTTCATATAATTTTTACTAAGCATAAATATTTACTTATTTGAATAGCCAAAGTATAAGTTCAATAGTTTTTTACGCTCAGAATTATTTTGTTGACAGTATTGCGTTGTAAACATAAACCAATAAGGTATATAATTTTTAATTAAACTTAACATCTTTCTTTGAAACTTTTAAATATAGTAAAGAAAAATACGTAAATTTCATATTCTAAAGCTGTAAATGTCAAGTTTATTTTTGGCATCATTAATTCTATTCGAACACTCCTAAAACCCTTATTTATTGAATATTGTCAATCAGTTCCAAATTTATATACTAATAATAAAATATATTATTAAAATATTAGTATAATATTTTCAAAAATTGGAAGAATATAAGTCTCCCGAGTAGCACAAAAACATTGGTCTTATATTGGGTCTATGTCGATTACCCAATGGTCTTATATCGGCCCGACGTTTTGAAATGATAATGGTAAAACTGCAGAAAAGGGGAGCAGCTTCTGATGACCTTGAGCTTAAAATTATGAGTACTATGTATCCATTAAATAGTTTAAGTATTAATTAAATGTATGACAACATGTACATTTTTTTTGTGTTGTAAGCGTATAGGCAGGGGGGGCTGCGCCCCTCCCGGCAGGTGGAGGGACTTCGCCCCTCCTCCCTGCTCCCCTCTCAAGAAAAAATAGGTATGTACGTGTATCACGTAAATACTATCAACATGAAGCGACATGTAATCGGAAGTCATTTTTTCTCGAGGGGGGAGCAGGGAGGAGGGGCAAAGCCCCTTCACCTGCGGGGGGGCGCAGCTCCCCCCTGCCTATACGCTTACAACACAAAAGAAATGTACATGTTGTCGAAAAAAAAAATTTGTTTATGAAACTTTTTTTGTTCATAACTTTTTTGCGAACAATGACCGCCGGATAAAACCTTCGGAACCTTATTCGGGGCCACGACCTTGACAATATATGCCAAGCTCAAGGTCATCGGAAGCTGCTCCCCTTTTCTGCAGTTTTACCATGATAATGAACCGATATTGGCGGCGTCACGCTAGTTTACCGATGGCCAATAGTTGGTGAAATGTTGGATTTTACATTTAGCCAATTTATTATACCAACAACTGAAAAATGATTCAATCGCATAAAAACATTGATCCAATATTGGGTATATGTTGACTGTATAAATTTTGGCCCAATGTTGCCAAGTGATAATGAACTAACTAACATTGATCGTAAGGCTTTGCGCACAATGGAAGAAATATTAGGAACAGAAATAATTATTATATTCGTCCATAATACGTTTGCAAACTTATTTAGAATCGTGGAAGCGGTTGTCGCGACAGTACATCAGAAGCGTCAATTATTAGTTCCTGTGATTCTAAATGAGTTTGTAATTATAGACAAGGTATAAATATTTAATATTTATTTACGTTCCTAATACTTTTTCCATTATGCGTAGAACTTTACAGTGCATGTATAATTTTTAGCTAATATTAATTTGGGAGTATCCCGATTGACTATATCTCGATTGGATACCATCAATCACAGAAGCCTAGAGCGGCCTAGAGGCTTTTCATTGTTCATTTTAATTCACTTTAAAATAAAAAATAATTACTACAGTAAATTGAAAAATAACGTATTAACGTATTAAAATTTCTTAAATGATTTTTCTTTTGTACCCTTATTACGATAATGAAATCTTATTTAATATTATTTTGAAAAAATTATTGGTTGGTCCAACTTCGGCTAAACATCGTTCAACAAATGGTTGGTATCATGTCGTTAATCGATTAATAATGTATACACTTAAATAGTGAAAAATACTGCTGGTTATTTTAAAATAGTTTAAAATATATAAGGAAGCACAACAATCCCTTTAATTCTTATAAAATAAATAAATAAATAGCCTGTTTAACGATTCATCGGATCATAGCATTCTAATAATGTCGATCCAACATTGTTTTCTCAACTGCCGATGCTTCCAATTTAAAACCAACCGTTGGTCAACTAATATGTGCTGCTCGGGCTAGAGCCTGTATTTATAGTCGTGATTCTGCTGAAAAATTCAGTTAAAATCGGTCTTGAGACAAATAAATATAGTTAATTGACGTAGTCAATTTCGTTTGTAATCTCGATTCAATAGAGATACTATTACAATAGAGATATTAAAAGGAAATATTCTTGAGAAATGCTGCTTCTCGCAAGTTAGTAATCGATACTTGAGAAAAGATCACACGTATGCATATTAATAATCTTTGGATTTTGTACTATCTAAGATGAATCGCTAAAATTGTGTATCATTCAAGTGTTAAGATTCAAGGTGACTTATTAAAATAAAGTTGCATTAATATTAATGCACTAATATGAATGCTAATATTGAAAACAGCTGCAATCTTCAATCGGTTTTTTGCTTGGTTTTAAATGAACTGCCATCCGTTTTTTTATTTTTTATTATATTTTTATATTCTATCATACATTCAAGTAACAATTTCTTTTTTTTTCAAAAGAAATGAAATTTTTCTTCTTTTGTATCGTTGACATTTTATCATTTTTGTACTCAGTATTATAATGTTAAAAAAGATGTAACGATTTCTGTCGAGTAAACATGCAAGAAATTAAAAGGCGCGTTTTACAGATTCAATGAATCATCAAATTATCGAGATTAGATGTTCAACGTTAACAAACTATAATGTTCGTACAATGAATAAATAAAACACTTGTCGCCGCGGTCAGATCTATTTCATTATGTATTGATTTATAGTTATAACTTTTGTCGTGAAATTTTCAAAGTCAAATTTTTTCAAGTATGATAATTACTTACATACGATAATGAAGCGTGAAAGAGTGAAGAAAAGACAAAGTTTTATCGACGAATGAATTGAGGCCGTGATGTGTTTTTTGGGGCAAATGTCACGTTACCCGATCCTGAGCCGATTGAGTCTTCTAATCTTTCGATTTCGTAACAAGGCCTTATATGTATCGCCAGTCTCGTCGCTTTCTCAACGTTGTAGATCGCGGAAACGGGAGTTCCGAATGTGTCTTGACTCGGTATCGACCTCGAACTCGGATATTTCTGGACCCTTCCAACTAGATTGTTGCTGAGGAATCGAACAGTGGCTACGAACTCTATTATCTGCTTTCTTTTCGAGATCCGTCATTGGCGCGTCACTTTTCAATCCCCTCCTGGTCATCGAGAGTGCCTCTCCTCTCCAGAATTGCACTATAAGAACGCATGATTTCTAATAATCTATCTTATTAGGTTGCAAGCAATCCAGCAAGAAAAAAGCATTATGTGGCGCAGGCTTAATAAATGATTTCGCCTAGATTTTAAACTAGACAAAATCATTTATTAGTTGAATATTAATTAATTATTAATTGAATAATTAATTTAAGATAAATTGATTTAAGTAATCTATTTTAGTAAAAATTATGGATTCAAGAAGGTAAAAGGATGAAAAGGTGAAAAAGTTTTTTGTCTTTTTTATTTATGATTTACATGTTTAAAGATTGATTATTATAAAGATTTTAAAACTAAAGTTTGTACCGCCATTTTTACAGAAATGTCGAAAGTATCAAAAAACTTTTTTCAATTTTTATTTATTTTGCTGTTTAAAAACTAAAACTACTAACTAAATGAGATTTGTATAAATAAAATTTTCTTCAATCTCTCTTATCTCCTCTAGAGGACTCAATCAGCTTAGGGTTTGGATAACGTGACATTTGCCTCAATGCCAGAAGAAACACATCACGGCCTCAATTCATTCGTGGATAAGGATTTGTCTTTTCTTCACGCTTTCACGCTCCATTATCGTATGTAAGCAATCATCAATCATACTTGAAAAAATTTGACTTTGTAACTCTTCATCTCCTTATAATAGGAGATGATAAAGTAAGACATGTATTTTTTATTCTTTTGCTGTTTGTGTAAAAGTTATCAGTTTTGCTTAATTTTCACTATTTGGAGATAGAACATAGAAATCGGTTTGGAGATAGAACAAAGAGAAAAGTTATCGTCTTTTTGAAGTTCTGATCGTTATGTGATTTTAATTTGACCTTTTTTGTCTATTCTCTATAATTTTAAAGAGGAGACGAATTTGAATCTTAAGATTTTCAAGCTATCGAAATGAATAAAAAACCGAAGTTTTTTTATTTTATCTTTTTTTATTTCTATGAAAATAGTAACAGAAAAAAATTTTTTTATAGTCTCTTTTCACACTTCCACCCTTTTGAATCTATAATTTATACTTATAAATCACTCAAATAATTATATCGATATATAATAATTATATCGATTTATTCGATATAATTATAATACGATAAAATTATAGGAGAAATAATTTATTAATTGAATATTTGTCAGTAAAAAAATAGGAGTCACTTATTTTTTTTTATTTCCATTTTTAACTTTTATATCTTTTTTCAGATATTTTATTCCATCACAAGATTCGGAAGAAGCAATGCTTTTTATCCTTAAGAGTTTAATGCCACTCTAGAATTTTCCAAAAATCAAAAAAATTTTTTTTATCTTAAATTATGCCTAAAGGTTTTAAGAATAAGATTTGATGAGTTTTATGAAGGGGAAAATTTTTTTAAATGCTTATTCTGGTTATACGTAAGCTGCGCGTAGCGAGCCTCTTTTGAGTCTTTGTGCGCTATTATCATGATTCGCATACCTGGAATAATGAAGAGATTAACTTACCTACGAATTCTAAGGAACTCTAGGCTTTTACTTTAATTTAGAAGGAATGTTTATTTGTACGCAGGCATCGCAGATTGTAAATCAAAGTTTTCTATGGAAAAAATGATAAGTATTGTAAAACTTTAAACGCGTTTTTCCCGAAACTGCATTTTTCAAATTCGGCGGACACATAACTCCGAGAAATCTACATCGATTCATTTGAAATTTTGACTGCAGCTTCAGAATTATATTTTCTGCAGAACTACATACGGATTTCTCGTTTTATTGAGAACTTCTTTTTACAAACAATTTTCAACTCTAATTTTTTCATTGAAAAATGACAACTTTTTTTCAAAGAAGCCCCATTTTCACAAAATTTTTTTATATTTTTTTTCTGTAAATACTTCTCAAGTGAATCATATATAGAATTCAAATTTTTCGCCCCTTTGTTCCAAATTGAAAATTGGACGAAATATTTATTCGCCCGTGTACCACTATTCACAAAGAGGGCTTCTCTTTGCTGAGCTTTAGCACCGCCATTTTGCCACAAAAAAATTTTAAAAATTTTTAATTATTACTTAAAACATATATAATAAAAGCCTTGAAATGAATTTTGTATTGGATTTACTGCGCGCATAAAAAAGTTATCAAAATCATGCTATTTTTCAGCCGCTAGAGTGGCATTACCCCTTAAATCGTACTTTAAAAATTTTAATTAAGATCCGAGTTTCTGGTTTTTAATAGGTTAGTCTTAAATATGGACTATGAATACTTGTCAAAGATTGAAAGATTCAATTACACAGAAATTATGTTACAAATAGGTTTAAAATGTAAAAAATAATGATAAAAGCAACTGTTAAGTTTATTAGCGAAAAAAATGTAACTATGTTACTATTGCGAAGAAAAAAAGACTGCGATACTCTTTTTAAAAATATCCTCAAAACTAACCAAAAATATCTAATATATATGTACATATTATATAAATAATTACACATGTAATTGTGTGTAATTATAAAATAATAAATATTATTAAATATTATAAAATAATAAATATTAATTTATTAATATATCCATGAATATTATTTTGTATATATAAATATATTTATTTAATTTATAAATAATGTATACATATATACATCAAAAAATTTTATGTATATTATGTTTATATGTTATAAATAATTATATAAATAGGATGTTTAAACTATTTATAAATTCAATAATTGTATTTTACCTTATGACCTATCCTTTTTAATTATTCTATGTGCGTGCGTGCGTGCGTGCGTGCGTGCGTGCGTGTGTGTATGTGAGACGATTTTTTGAAATATATAACAGCTTTATGTACAAGTTTTATTAGAAAAATTTTAATTGCAACAGATTACTATTTTTATAATCCTATCTTAAATTCCATTTGGCGCCATTTTTTAATATCATATTTTTTTGTAGAAAGTATATATACGAATTTTTTTTGAAAGGCAAAATTATTGTTCTATTTTGATTGTGAAAAAAAAAGCGTGTACTTGGCGCCTTTTTCAAAAGTAATTTTTGATAGATATCATTTCTTTTTTTTTTTTTTAGTAATAATATAAATTAATTAAATTTTGCTAAAGAGGTTTCTTCGTCATATTTTTAGTATGCAGTACATGACGATACTCTTTAATTAATTATGTTACAAAAATACAAAATATAAATGTTATATCATGTTTCTTCTATTTCTAGATCACGTTTTCCTATTTCAAGCATCATTAGCTTAAATCCTATCAATTCCCTTCTCTACATATACTTGTATATAATAGCCTTTTTTAATATTTACTATAAAAACTAAAAATTCATCATTTTTAAAACAATTTTTTTATTACTTATTTTATCATGAGACACGGTCAAATATTCAAATAATACCAGCAATTACTTATTAATTTTCTGTAAGAAAATAATATAGGATTATATTTTTGAATTTTTGGATCATTGGATTATATTTTTAGATCTAGAAGAATAATCCTATCTCAATTTAAATCTGAAAGTATGATCCAATCAGCACAAAGCGCTTACTAAGCTGCTTTTCTACTGAACGCAGCCATTGTTTTATACGCGCCAATACCAATAGCGCTGGAGCACTGAGATCCACTCGCGCGCATCACATCACGATAGCGTCTTGTACGCGACAAGGACCAATTAGCGCGTTCCACCAGCCACTGTCCTTTAAAAATGTAAAAATAGCAAAAGGACAGTTTAACTGTCCTTTTGCTACTTAAAAGGAACAATCTGTAACATAGAAACATAGCTGTAGCAGAGCGCTTTTGGCCTTCGAGTGCTTCATACAGGTTGTGTTCCAAAATTCATTGTCAGCGCTAAAAATCTATAATTTACGTTACATGCACTATAGATTTTCAGCACTGACAGTCAATTTTGGAACATAGTTACAGTGTTTTTTGAATTTCGAAGTCACTTGCCTTAGGGCCAATTTCACCAACGTCGGTTACTACTTAACCAACGGTTAATTCCAATGGCATTATCCAATCGCATTTGTCTTTGACCAGAATGAACCAATCACGGTTGATACTTACGTCACAAGGGGGCTCAACTAAATTAATAGATAGTAGACTCACCCAAAGATTGACCGTATTTTCGAGAATTTCTCGGGGATCGCTCACGGCCCGCTTATCTCGAGAATGAAGTGCGGAACGTTACGCGTAAATCGTTAGCGTGAAGACGCGGTATTATAATCGCGTAGAAGTTATTTCTAATATAGTGGCTTCTGATTCCGTCCACGGGCTTAAATCGTTCATGGACAAGTATCGTAGAAAATCGGCTCGATTTGGTCAAGTATCGCAATCCAAGATATCGCGTGTGGAGGCGAGAATTACGTTACACACGGTGCACTTCTCGTAACGGGGAATATTCCCGAAATGAATATAATGACGCAACACTCCGGAATAAATTATTTTATCCGTTCTTTCGCGCTGTAGCATTCTGGACAAGCGATCGATCTGTCGGTTTTATGTTCGAAGAAAAGAGCTGAAACGCAACGAGCGCTGTCTACCCACGTATAATATGGAATATTTGATAATGAGAAGAAATTAGGATGCGACCTTGATAAGGGAAGACACATTATAAATTGGACATTTCCGCGTTAATTCTCATTGGTTCTCGAAAGGAAATAGAATAACGTAGATAGCACGTGATTCAGATTCAATTAGCGTGTGCGCGAGAGGAATGTGCGATTTGAATGTCTCGCGGGTCGTGCGATTAAAATATCAGGGGTTATGTTGAGAATAGATTTCCTACCTTTACCAGGAGTGGTCTCGGTTTACGCTTACTG
>JANQDE010000103.1:490557-506481 GCA_037157785.1 Cephalotes varians | reverse complement strand
TTGATTGGACAGCGTCGTTTCGTGGTTCACTTACACTCGCGATTAATTTAGCAATGGTCTCTCGAAGTTAAATGGAAAGGATCGAATTTGAAAAGAAATATATTTCTGAATTACAAATGTATAAATTGTATATTTAAACTTACTAATACAAATTCTCTTATGATTTAATAATTAGAATTAATTGAGTTATACTAYTTAAACTAGATTTAGACGCGATTTGAGATTGGAATTGGAACTTGCACTTCATGATTTAGAAAAATGATTTCGAACAAAAAAATTGAAGAGTCGCGCACGAAGGTCTGAAGCGAAGAGACGTTGCTCTGTCGAAGATTGGGCCGAAGAGAAGATGTTACTTGTTCGAGAGGTAGATGCGAAGAGAGATGTTACTCATTCGAGAAGTAGATACGAAGAGAGCGAGTCTTCGCGCGCTTGCGAAGGATTCGGCTTTTGATTTTGGAGGGAAAGTTCTCCCACTCTTGCGTTGCGCTCTTTGGTTGGTCGGCCGCTCGGTCGGCGCGTCGTTCAGGCGCCGAGCGGGACCAATAGGGATGAGGTGTCGACAAGGCGCTTTCCATCACATTCGCGCGATTTCACAAACAAAAAAAAAAAAACAATCGGAGAAAAACAGAGCAAAAAAAGAACATAAAAAAAGAGAGAAACTCTGCTTATAGTAATCTGACGGATGTGACATACTTTAACCGTCGGTTAGCTTAACCGATGTTGTAAAATTGGACCTTAATCGCGTTGAATTTTGTCGTCGCTTGCGACACCGCTTATTTTCGAGTTCTGTAAATACATTTTGTAAAACCCGTATCAGGCCGATATTTCATGTGTCGTACGACAAGGTCTTTCAAGCCTGTTGATTGGCTACAGAACAGAGAGATCCGACAATCTCTCTATCCTACAGCCAATCAACAAGCTCGAAAGACCTTATCGTACGACACATGAAATGTCGGCCTCAGACTAGAGATTGGTCGCGTTCACGTCGGTTCTACAATAGAGGGAGCTTTCCAGCAAGAGACACAGGCGACACAAAATCACACAGTGTTTAACACATTGCTTTCCTACAATGACACAAGATGATACAAGTATACACAGCTCAAAGGCAGAGTCAGACTCAGGGCCAATTTCACCAACGTCGGTTAAGCTAACCGATCGTTAAAGTGTCAACCGTGATTGGTTCATTCTGGTCAAAGACAAATGCGATTGGATAATTCCATTGGAATTAACCGTCGGTTAAGTTAACCGATGGTTAAAGTGTCAACCGTGATTGGTTCATTCTGGTCAAAGACAAATGCGATTGGATAATTCCATTGGAATTAATCGTCGGTCAATCTAACCGACGGTTAATTCCAATGGAATTGTCCAATCGCATTTGTCTTTGATCAGAATAAACCAATCACGATTGACACTTTAACCGTCGGTTAGCTTAACCGACGTTGGTGAAATTGGCCCTTAACCGACTTTGGTGAAATTGGCCCTCAGTGTGTCGAATTCAGGGCTACCAACTATTTGGAAAATGTAAGAAATTTCAGAGTATTTTAAAAATTAAGCCTTGCTTTTGTAGTCTTGTGAGTCTTCTGTTCGTGGAAAATGTTAGAAAATATAAAATTATTAATGTCAAAAAGGTTTTATTGCAAACATTGTCAAAACGAAATCGTATCACTCGATGATATGATTTCAAATATATTCATAATTTGTACTTATCATTCAATTAACACACACTTTTTTATAATAAGTAATAACTAATTACTTCTGAATACATGTATTAATTATACTTGCTTACACTCTTATGAACATAAATTCACCTATAACTATGAAGGGCAAACTACAGGTTGCATAATGCATTGAGACTCAAATAGTGTTCGAATAATCAGCTTTACACAGCGATGCAAGGTGCTTTCCATTTAATGATGCAAATCGACACAAGTATCGTTGTGTCTTTGTTTCTTATTGAATGTTAAGAAAGATAGAATGATGTTCATGTCGACTTGTGTCACTAAATGGAAAGCACCCGCAGTGTTTGACACTGTGTCTATTTGTGTCTCTTTGCTGGAAAGCTCCCAGAGTAGTAAGTCGTAAGTCGCAAAAAATTGACCAATCACAGTCAAATGTGAAAAGAATAGTCGATTATAATTGGTTAATTTCTTGCGGCCTACGACTTATGACTCTATTGTAGAATCGGCCTCAGCAGACTCAATGATCTAGAAGAATACACCAATAGCAGCGAGCGCTCACGGATCCGCTCCGCAACAGTTGAGTTTGCTGAACGCGACCATTGGGATTGAGATTGGATTGGATTTTGACTAATCAAAGCAAAGTTCACTAAATTTAAGATTGGTTTTCTTTCTTCTGATTGGTTAAATTCCAATCCAATCTCAATCTCTAGTCTGATACGGGTTTAATGCATTGTATATAGAATGCATAGAATAAATAAAAATTGTAATTGTTATTCTTGTGAAATTGTGAAAAAATACAAAAGTGACTTGCGCGAGTAAAGTTGAGATGATCGTTCCGTAAATTTATTGAAATTGTTTATTATTCAAATTACATATGTATATATATTATACACATGTATATATGTACACACACACACACATATATATATATATATATATATATATATATATATATATATATAATTTGAATAATAAACAATTTCATTAAATACAATTTTAATAGATAGGATAAATAAGAAAAGAAATGAAATAGTTTTTGTAATATAATTTTCTATTGCACACACTTTTATTGTAAAGATTCAATGTAATTTTATTTTAGTACTTATTATAGATACATATAATGTATAATATATATAATATAATATATATATTAAAATGAAATATATATATATATATATATATTAAAATAAAAAATATTTATATGTATGATATATATATACATTTTAAAATAAAATTACATTGAATCTTTACAATAAGTCTGCAATCATAATAGAAAATTATATTATAAAAACTGTCTCATCTCTTTTCTTATTCTTTAATAGATATATACTATAAATATATATCTAGTAAAATATATAAAATTGTGTTTATTGAAATTGTTCAGTCATTCTGTGCATCATAAATTATTGATGTAAATCAAAGTTGCGTAAATCTCACCTTAGGATACCTAATGAAAATAAAAATTAGAACGTAAGTCGAACATGTAAGAAGAGTGACAGAAGCGTAAACGCCTCTTTTACGTTTCGTTGTTCCAATTTTCGTTTCTTAGAAGCTTCGTTTACATTTCTGTCACTCTTCTTACATGTTCGATTTACGATCCAATTTTTATTTTCATCAGGGTAGGAGAGAAAGATTTCTTTGTTCTACACCAAAGTCGTCGGCGAGAGATTTGTTTTTTTTGCAGCTGAATTTTTTAAATTTTTTCATATTTCCTTTTTTCCATCCAATTTGTAATTATGCGCTCAATTAACTAATTATACACTTTTATTAATAAGTATAGAAAATATTACATCTCACAATGCTGCAAGGAATATTTGAGGCTACGCCACTGCATCATACAGCGCCGTAGCGGCAGTTATTGGCATTAACGGTGTCAACGCACAGCATAGGCGAATTTCAAAATACGTTTTATTCGTACATAACCGTTGTTATCGAGGGGAGACCACGCAAAATTCGTGCTAACATTAGCCGAGAGGAGCTTTCGGAATGTCAGACGGTGAGGATGATTTCATGTGCGAAGAGGAGGAAGATTATGGATTGGTAAGTTTCCATGCAGAGACAGTGCAATCGTTTTGCAGAACGTTCCTTCCGGCTCGCGGCGAGGTTAGGATTTCCGGAGCTTTCGCGTACGGCATTTAAAAATAGTCTGAGGGATACCTCGAGAGATCCTCCTTGACAAATGGTTCCGTCATTCGATAAATCTTTCATTGTATCTCGCACAAATACATATTTCCGTTTGTTTGTGTAGTTAGGTTATGTTTAGCTACCTGCAATGTTGAACTGCAGCAACTAGACACGCTTTATTATTAGACATTCTGACCGATTCTGCATCGCTAATCACTAACTTGTTTTAGGAGTATTCTGAAGACTCCAATTCTGAACCAGACGTCGATTTAGAAAATCAATATTATAATAGTAAAGCTCTTAAGGAGGATGACCCAAAAGCAGCCTTACAAAGTTTTCAGAAAGTATTGGATCTAGAAGGTGGCGAGAAGGGAGAGTGGGGCTTTAAAGCTTTGAAACAAATGATCAAAATTAATTTTAAACTGGTATCTGAGAAAGATGCATTAGTAACATTTGTAGCTTTTATTATGTATAAAAGTTAAACACATTTTCTTTTTAGTCCAATTATAAAGAGATGATGTCAAGGTATAAACAATTGTTAACATATATTAAAAGTGCAGTCACCAGAAATCACTCGGAAAAGTCAATAAATTCCATATTGGACTATATTAGTACATCAAAAAATGTGAGAACTATTCAGTGAATAAGAATATTATTTATTTAGTAACTCCAGTGTTTTATTAATTTTTTTTTGTATAAAATTTTATTGACATTAAAAAAAAATCTCAAATATTTTCTTTAAGATGGAGTTATTGCAAGATTTTTATGAAACCACATTAGACGCGTTAAAAGATGCAAAGAACGATAGGTTATGGTTTAAAACAAATACGAAATTGGGAAAATTATATTACGATCGTTCAGATTTTAATAAATTGGCGAAAATACTGAAACAACTTCATCAAAGTTGTCAGGTATGTGTATATAACATGTGATTGAACTTATATTATTTATGCACAAATTAATTATTTAACTTATATATGTATATATTTTTTTTTTCTTTTAGACTGATGATGGAGAAGATGATTTAAAAAAAGGAACGCAATTATTGGAAATTTATGCCTTAGAGATACAGATGTATACAGCACAAAAAAATAATAAGAAATTGAAAACACTTTATGAACAGAGTCTTCATATTAAAAGTGCTATTCCCCATCCATTAATTATGGGTGTTATCAGAGGTAATAATTTATTTCAGAAGCAACAATATATTATTACATATTGTTGTAACAACTTCATAATGATTTTATTAAACTTGACATCATTTTTATATCACTTTTATTTCGTGTTTTGTCACTGAGAATAACCTAATGCAAGGTCGAAACATTTGGAGTTTTGTTAATTTTTAATGAAATATATTTTTAATTTATTAGCACAAATTTCTTGTTTGGCTTATAGTTTCTTTATATTTATTAATTATATTATTTATGATATATGTATACTACTTAGAAGAGCAAAATGACGAAATGACTATTTTTTCAGAATGTGGGGGTAAGATGCATTTAAGGGAAGGTGAATTTGAAAGAGCTCACACTGATTTTTTTGAAGCCTTTAAAAATTATGATGAATCTGGATCACCAAGACGTACAACGTGTTTAAAATACTTAGTTTTGGCTAATATGTGAGTATGATTATCTATTTTGCATCATTATAATTATTACATGCATTATATTATTAGTACATATGTACGATTGTATTATTAGGTTAATGAAGTCTGGTATTAATCCATTTGATTCACAAGAAGCAAAACCATACAAAAATGACCCTGAAATTTTAGCAATGACGAATTTAGTTAATAGTTATCAGAATAATGATATTAATCAGTTTGAATTAATTCTAAAACAAAATAGAAATAATATTATGGATGATCCCTTTATTAGAGAACATATTGAGGATTTATTACGGAACATACGTACACAGGTATATCTTCTACAATTTTAGTTTGCATTAATTAACTTTATAATAACATTTTTATTTTATAATTTATTAAGATATTTGAAATAACAAATTTGTGTGCCATGTTATATAATATATTGTAACATTTTATTTTATTAATATTTTATTAATGCACACAATTATTTTAGGTTCTAATCAAGTTGATAAGACCATATACTAGAATTTATATTCCTTTCATAAGTAAAGAATTGAATATTGATGTTTCGGAAGTGGAAAGTCTTTTGGTATCTTGTATTTTAGATAATACTATTCATGGTCGTATAGACCAGGTAATGATTTTTATAATTTAGAGCTATTTACAAACGCTTTCGGATCATATATAATATAATTCCCTACATTCTTTGCAGGTAAATCAAGTTCTCGAATTGGATAAGAAATCAGTATGTGCCGCGCGTTACAGTGCTCTCGATAAATGGGCAGGTCAGTTGCAATCGTTGCATACAGCCATCGTGAACAAAATGTCTTAAACGCATGGTGCGCGTGATCCCACAATAAACACCATCTAATTTTCACTTTGTGTATAGTATATCATAAAAGCCCTATACAGATATAAAGAAATGAAATCTATTGTGATATAATAAATTTAGCATTTTAGCACAAGAGTTATTTTTATTTCCGTTAAATAAATTCTGTCCCAAATAAATCAAAGTAATAAGATTCAATGCAAAAAAAATATATAGAGATTCAGTCGGAAAATTTTTAGATCAAGAGATGATGATATACATGATATCTAATAACTTTCTTATTTACTATATTTAGCTTTTAATATATATTATTTTAAATACTTTTTAGACATTTAAAACATTATCTTTCAACATGCTATATTTTAGTTAATATCAATCAAATTATGGTATATATATATATATATATATAATTTATAATCTATGATTTATAATCTATGATTGTTGTTTATATATATATATATATATATATATATATATATATATATATATATATATATATATATACGTTAATAATTTACAAAATTGACTGAATGATAAAAAATTTCGACACTTTTAATAAGTGAAGAAAAAGATTCTGCTCGAAAATTTTAAAATATCGAAGACATATGTGTGTACACACACACACACACACACACACACACACACACATGCGCGCGTGCGCGCGCGCGTACATATGTGACCTCAATATTTTAAGATTTTTGAGCAAAATCTTTTTCTTCATCTACATAAGAAATGTCGGAATCTTTTGTCATTCAGTCAATTTTGTTAATTATTTACGTGATGCATGTTAGAGAAGTCTTTACAAGGATGGATAAAATTAACTTAACTAAGATTTCTAAAATCCGACTTGTTTGTGTTCTTAATTGGTCAGATTATATCTTCAAAATTAGCATGTAATATAATGAAATGGGTAGAAATCAGTTTCTTCAGAGTTACTATTATTGAATGGTACCATGTCGCAGTCTTATATTAGTTTTAATGTTTTATTTGTTTTTTATTTTTGATTCAAAAAACAGTTCCAAATATTTATTATTTATATATATATATCTTATTTGAATTTTTACTTTTGTCACCTAAAAAATAGAAATTATTATTGCTTTGATAATTCTTTGCTTTTATCGCATCCGAAGAAAATTTTCAANGGATGCGATACAAGTAAAGAATTATCGGAGCAATAATAATTTCTATTTTTTAAGCGACAAAAGTAAAAATTCAAATAACCGATAGATTTATATAAACTGTAAATTAAAACTTTAAATCAAGTTTAACTCCCTTCACTATTAATGATACAAAAAAATGTACGCAAAAAAAGTGTTATTTTTTATTCATGACGCGCATATGTTCGTGTTGAAAAAACATTTATATTATTACGATTTAATATGTTCATTACCACGCGTCACATATGTGTGACATAGCGGTTTGTTTCGAGAGTCCGGCGTCACACATGTGTGACATTGTTGATCATTCATATATGTGTACAAGTTGATTACCAATTATTTGTTCATCAATTGTTGATTACCCGTCTTATTAATTGTTATTGATTACCTATACATATGTTTTATATGTATACAAGTGAATATGTGCGACATATTACGTAAAAGAAAAGCATGTTGCAAGAAAGGCCAAAGCGAGGATTTTTCCAACTTGATTGTGATAACAAACGTGTTAATTATGCTTGGGTGTCTAAAGACCTTTTAAGGTCGCTAAATTCGAGTCTGATACTAATCTTTCAAAAATTCGAAACGGTGTATCTATTACGGCAAACCAAAATTTAAAAAAAATATTTGACAAAAAATAAAAAAGAATTTTTTTTATTGAACTGCTCTTAATCCCGCTCTCGGCTTTCGAATTCAGCGACCTTAAAACTTTTGTACTAAAATCTTCATGCAATTTTGAAAACTTTTTTTTTCGACACATTTTTGACACGAAAGATTTTTTTTTGCCTAAAAGCGAAGGGTTTAATTAAGATTCCTGCTCACTGTAGCCATAGATTGTCAGAAGTGGGAAAATACATAAAGAAAATTCTTGCAAATTATATTAAAATGTAAATATTTTTTAATAAAATAACATTTGCAATCAATAGAATAGATTTGCAGAATATACTGAAAACTTCTTTTATTGTGGAATAGAATAAAATTGTATATATTTCAATTCGACAACTTGTTTCGTTTTTTAGACATTCGGTTAGACACAATTCAATTCAAAATATATGATTATTTTGATTATCAGAACACAAGGAGATTTTTCAGTATATTCTGTAAATTTATTTTATTGATTGTAAATGTTATTTTATTAAAAATATTTACATTTTTATATGATTTGCAAGACTTTTCTTTATGTATTTTTTCGCTTCTGATGTCACAAGGCTGCAGAGAATAGACAGAAGCTAAAATTTTAATGAATAGATAGAAATAATAATGTATAATAATACAAATAATAATGCGTAATAAGGGGAAATCTATTAATTTGCAAAATTTTGCAAAATTTCTGCTTACAAATACTTTATTAAAAAAAAAAATATACAATAAAGACCGATATAAACATAAATTGCACGAGAATTTCTCGTATTATTTTTAATCATATATAAATCCATCATTTTTTAATCATATCAGTAAAGTCAGATTAAAACATCAATCACCAATGTCCCAAAATAATTAATAAAACATTTTTGATATACTTTCTTAAGAGACTTGAAAGCGGGGTCATAGAAGAGGAAGTGTAACAGATGCACCCCACTAAGACCTTCAACATTCAAAATCTCGAAATTTAAGTTTTTTTTTTTTGTTATGTTTATTCAATTTAATTTTGTAAGCTATATTTATAATTATCAAATAATATTTTTTATTTCTAAATTATATTTACAATTTATAAAGTAATTTTTAATTTGATGAAATTTTAACGAATATTGTATATGCAATCTTTTGCCTAATCAAATAATTTTTATATTTTCTATGGTAAAATAATAATACGTACAATCTGGCAATGATTGCTTTACAATGATTGTGAGCAACAAATAATTATAGGATACATTATTATTCAAGTTCTTGTGCAATGAATAATGAAGAGTTAGAGAGCAGTGATAAATGATTCTTTATTATGACTTTTAATTCTTAATTTAGCAGAACAATGTATAACGCCCTGAGAAAGTAACAGATGAAGACTCTCATCCTTATTTTTGCATTAGGGACTCGAAAACCTTTCGCACGGCCCCAGAAAGTAGAATTTTGAGTCATAATGCAAATCGTAAACGCATCCGTAAATGCATTCCGTATAGGTAGAGTCTACAAATTATATGCTATATAACTCTATATATGCGGGGCATATATAGAGTTTGGCAATATCGACAATTATCAAAACTTTTGGCATGGAAGCCTTGTGCTGTCATCACAAAATTATGAGAAGTCGAGCTTGGCTTCGACTCGAGTGGGACATGACTCGATTCAGTCGGAACAATTTAACTGACGGCGAGAATGTAGACGCTGCAGGATCTCTCCTACAGAGAGAGGGATATCGTGCGGGCAGGAAGAAGGATAGGATATATGCGAGATACCATTGTTCTACGTTTCTCTTCCCTTCCCGTGCTCTGTCTGCCATGGTGCCGCTCGTTACCACTTCTCGCACGTTCGTACGCTTAAGTAAATCCCGAGGGAAACTAACAAACCTTGGCCCAGACGCGCGATGTATATGTATCCTTCGCAGAGTAATTCCACGCTTGGTTATCGGTGACTCGATTGCGGAACGTTCCGTGCGACTGTAATGTCGGCGATAGAATTGAATTTGAATTAAAAATACGATTGCGGTGATAAGTTATCCAGAGTTATCTGAAAAATAATCAAAAATTCATAGAGCGACATTTATTTTATCCGATAATTATATTACCCAAGTAACACTCGATTATCATGATAAGGTCGAGATGATATTATTCTGATCCATAGAGCACAGAATATTCTGACAATATTGCAGCAACTTTGCAACATACCTGCAATATACTTGTAATATTGCTGCAATATTGCTGGAATATTCTGTGCTGTACGAAAAGACTTGACGAAAATTTCACTGAATTTTCAATTTGATGAATTTTCACATTGCTGTAACATTGCTTGTTACTATAACAATAGACATATTTCCCTATTTCTTTTCTTTCTCTTTTCTTTTATAATATATACACACAATCCTTATATTATATAAAATGATTCTTAAGTATTTTAAAATATTTTAAGATACTTAATTTTTATGTGATTCTCCCTCACATTAATTCAAGATAAAAACTTCATATGACTATGTCCGAAACGACTTAGTTTCAAAGATACGAGGTGCCAAAGCTAAAAGAAAGGTAAATGTATGCCATAATGCATGGCCTCAAAAGATGAGCCTTTATGTCCTTGAAACATACACAAAGTTTTGTCAAACAATAATCCGAGTGGTTTTCGAAATTTTTGGAAAAAAACGAAAATTTTCCTTCAACTTTGACATTAGTTACATGAAGTTTTCGTCTTGAATTAATGTGAGGAATCATCCTTCTTTTAGAATACTTAAGAATCACGCTGTATATCAAAAGACTGATTCTCTATTTTATCGTAGTTCTATTGAAAATTTATATTAAATTTGAAATCGTATATATACGTAAGTATACAAGTATATATAAGTTATTATTTCTGACGAAGAGAAGGTCTCTAATAAGTTAACAAATAATTTCGAATAATTTAACAGGCCGTTAAAGATAGAACAATCGAATGAAATCTCTGATTGGAATATTTGTAGAAGTATTTGGAATAATAACTCCAATGTTACAAAGTGCCCATCAGCGATTCACTTGACTCGCGCGATTTGATGTATGCGAGTATTTCTGATAGAGCGGTTCTAATAATTTTCACTCGATCAACCGAGTAATGGGACACAATTCGTGTTGCCAATTCCGTATCAGGCTTCATCTCGATTTCATCCCTCGTCGCTTTATTTCAGAATTGAAACGTTCACCGTTCGAAATTGCGCGATAACATTCGACAATTTATGTCCGTTTATTTATATATTAGAACCGCTCTATCACAAATACTCGCATACATCAAATCGCGCAAGTCAAGTGAATCGCTGATGGGCACTTTGTAACATTGGAGTTATTATTCCAAATACCTCTACAAATATTCCAATCAGAGATTTCATTCGATTTATTTTAATCGTTAATAATTTGACTAGAAAATCTAAATGAATAAAAAATAAAGAAACATTGCAAAAAAGAATTTCGAAGAAGAATTAATTTCGGATATTAAAAGTTATCGCAACAAGTTCTAATAAATTTTTTCTTTCATATGCTGTGATTGGAAACATACTTAAATATAGAAATCAATATAATAAAGATATTACAATAAGCAGCATTATGAAAATAATCGTTAATAGTAAGAATTTGGTAATCAGTAAAAACACACACATACACACATACAAATACACACACGTATTAGACTTTTACTCTAACAATTTTTCTTTCGAAGATTCGCAATTGCGTGCGATGAAAGAGAGAAAAAGAATTTTATATATTTTTTATTTCGTTATTTTTTATTTAGTTTCTTTCACAAAGAGGAAATCATCTCTCTTCGTAATTATGATTACATTACAATTTACTAGCCACACAGTAGAAACCTGATCGTTAGCGAATAGATTTACTCTCATTACACTTTGAATTGTTAACTTGAAAACAGATTCTGCACATTCTATAGAAAGAGATTGAGGCGAAAAAATTGAAAGATGAAGGCAATCTCTGTCCGTCGTCTCTGTATATCGTGCTTTCGTGGATCGCGCAAAACAACAGGCGGATTAATTTTATTTTCCGAAATTTGAGCGAAACTCGTAACATGTGCAATGCATCTAAAGACGATGTCGCAAGCGAATACGGATGGCATCCGAGGCTCGCTGTTATGAATATCAGGCGATTTTGCGTCGAGCATCAGAACTGCCGGCGGGTGCTTCTTGCACGCACCATGTGGTGCTTAAACGACGGTTACTCGAGCAGCGAACTCATATAAGTATTTTTCCAACAACCCCCCATACATGCACTTATTTTGGCGTGCGCGCGCGCAAATTGTTAATTACCGACCATTAGCCTATTAGAGGCGCGTTCGATTTAATTAGCTTGAGACTAATTTCATTGCTCTCTCGTTAACATGCCGCGATCATATGAGGTCGACCCTTTTTCACTGCGGACTCGACCACGTACGTGCATATTACGCACGTGACATGTGGAAGCGCGCCGTACACTCGCTAATTTATGTTGCTGCGAAACATTAAATTTCATTACATATCGCTCCATACCATTAGAATCTTTTTCGCGTTAAACTTTTGACATCGCGTGCCGCGCGGAATTATTATTTTTTTTTATTTCCGAGTTAATGCGAAGAAGAACAGCTTGAATCAGAGTTTCACATCCAAAATTTCTCGATTAAGCCCAGCTTATATGTTTTCAGTTTTATAACCCAGCATAGATGTATATAACGTGAATATATTCGATTTAATTAAATCTTATATTTTTTTCCCCACAATTTAGCGAGAAAACATTTTTCGACGTATCAAAATCGACAAGCGCATTCGAAATATCATCTATATTGCATTTGTAGCGACACACGTGAACATATAGTTTCATTGTAATTAAGTGCCAATCTTGAAATGGGTTCGCAATCAAGTATATTCATATAGGTTTCGCGGGCAATTGTCAATGCTCGTAAACTACCTGCTAAATTTGTTTACGCCGGTCACGAATTATTTATTGCCAACGTTAGTTACTTTATCAAGCTCGACAGAATCGCTAACCCAAATACAGAGGATATATTCCGACAAATAATGACACGAACCAAAAACAGACTAAAATGCGCATGTACAAATTATTAAATTTGTCCAAATTGACGCTTATCGGCTGAATAATAAATATCCGTTTCTGTTACTGGCAACCATCGATACAATTATTCAAACGACGATACGCGGGTATAATTTAATTACTGCGTACGCTGGAATTAAAACAATTTTTTAACAAATACATACGTGATAATTAAAAAGAACAACACATGCATGTGAACGCGTATTGAAATATATATCAATAAAACGCACGATACGTTAAACAAATATAACGAATAGTGTACAAATTTTGTTAAAATCAAAATGGAAAACAGAATTTTAAGAAAATTTGAATTTAATTTTTCTATGATAGAGAAACACTGAAAGTTCAAATTATGAATTATTGTAAATATTAAAAAAAGCTTTAAATATAATATCTAACTGTAAAACAAAATTATATTTTTCAGTTATTTTCAAATAAATTTATGAGATCGAAGTTAAAAAAAAAAACACTCTTTAGCTTAAATTATATTTCTGCATAAATAACTAACAATAGTATCCAATTGTTACGATTTTTATGAAGCTTGTATTAGTGAAAATATCCTCAAAATGAAGAATAATAATACCAATTTTATCAGCAATTGTCAATGTTAAGATAATTAAAAACCAATATAAAAATATAAATAGCGCCTATCCCATATAACTCGTACGGCTACGTAAAATTGTTATTTTTTATTTTGAAGATATTTTTATTGGTTCAAATTTCATCAAAATCAGCCTGTTACGATTGAGTAGTATATCTTGTAAACTTCCCAGATAGCAAGCTGACGTTAGTTGTCGTTATTTTGACGTTAAAATAGCGTCATAAGTATTATTTTGACATCAAAATGATGACAAATGACGTCAATTTGCTATCCCACACAGCGCAGAACGTTGCAATGTTGAATGTTAAAGTATGAATATTTTTTCAACATTATATCTATATTAATTTTCCTATATTGATTGTTGCTGCAGCGTTGAAACAATATTGAACAAATTGACATTAAAGTCACGCTCACCCGGAAGCACCACGTACTGACCGCGGCGGAGTAATATTTCTCGTAAATAAAAGCCATATAGAATAGAATAAAAGACATAGTAGATTAAGATTCTTCACCCGTGTTCTAAAGAAGTGATTTTTGAAGGCGCAAAACTCCAAGATGAAAATAAATGAAACGTGAAAATATTTCCTAAAGATTAATTCCTGAGACCTGAGATATTCTTGGAAATTATATTGCCTAGAATAAATGTTGAATCAATATTTCTGAATGCTGAATTATAATGTCTTGCAGATGTCTTCAGACATTCCAATTCAGCGGACATTTCAACAATGTCTTCAACATTGAATCTACATTTCTATATTGATGCAACATTCACAATGTTACAATTCTCTGTTTCTGAGATGTTGATTCAACATTTGTGTACTGTATAGATATGTACCTGGATTAATTTTTTATAAATCCACTAGAGTACGTGTGGATTAAAGAATTCGAGTAAACTCGAAGCATAACAATAATTCGGAGAAGCTCAACATAAAAATATATTTCATTATTCGCGATTTATAGTGAAAACTATAATGCTATAGTGTTTAATGTAACAATATATGGACAAGATAATGCAATGATACAGATATAAATTGTCACTATAAATTTATTTACATTAATTTTCTTACTGCCAGAAATATAAACGGAATTATATCCATTCCTTGTGGACACACAATATCTTGCGCCTAAGCGTAGATGCGACCGCCTTGTAGAGCGGCACGACTGGTTTCGGCTTCATTTCAAGCATTGCTATTCAGTCTACGTTTGCGCCTATGTAAATGTTGGTTAAGCCCACGCAGGCTGGCAGAGTCCCTTAGACTTGTTCTATCATGACTGTGTGAGAAACTATAATCCTGCAATGCCTAGTAGTTCCCTTCTTGCCCGTGCCACATTTAAGATGATATCTCTAGAGGATCTCACTGTCCATCTTCTTCTCATCCGAATAGTAACGTAGAATTAAACTTAACAGCATTCAGATAGATTTTAATTATTTTCACTAATAATAATAATAATTACGAAATAATAATAATAACCATGATTTATTTATAATTAACACATTAATTCCTAATTAAAACTTATAGAATTTGTTGCAATTGGTATTTAAAAGAATTACAAAAGAATTGGTTTTTCCGAGAATCTAGTCGGCGATAGAACAGAATGTTTGAAAAAAGAGATATAAAGAGGTCAAAAAAATAATTATTCAACTAATGAATAATAACGAAATTTCGTCTACGTTTTAATTTTTAGTCTAACTATGTTCAGTCTATCTAGCTATTTAACAATGCGTCTATTTTTCTGCTTAATCAATCACATTTTTTCAAAACTTATTAACCGAATTAACCAAATTTTTTTATATAAGAAAGAGATTCTTGCTTTCTTTTCCACTTTCTCCGGGACAGAAGAAAAATATCCCTCTGTTGACGCGGTTTCTACTAAAGATACTCTCAAAAGAAAGCACATTCAAGAACAAATGTAAATAGTCCAGCTGCATGTATTAATTAATTAATTAAAATGTAGAGAAGCCATGCATTGAATAAGGACGTCAAAAAGCAAACGGGACGGTAGTGTAAAACAAAGACGCAACTGTTTGTAACAGCAGTGAAAAGGGCGAGATAAACCGTAATTGCAAAGTAACCTTAGAATATTTTGCATAATGACACGATTACGAAGAGAATATGTGGCCTTCGTCAGGAAGTCGAGGAGGCAAAGTCGACTGAGAAAAAATCAAGGATGTACTTAAACATCTACGAAACATTCCTATCTCTCTTCTTCCTCTCTCTCTCTCTCTCTCTCTCTCTCTCT
>JANQDE010000103.1:456495-490422 GCA_037157785.1 Cephalotes varians | reverse complement strand
TCTCTCTCTCTCTCTCTCTCTCTTTCTCTTTTTCTGTTTCGCTGCAGCTGCATTATCAAGCAGATATATATAAAAAACACGCCGCAGTCGTGTTAATTCAAGAGCGAATTTCATTTTCCACGTCACCTGCGGTTGGAGTAAGTCCTAACTTGATGGAAAGTGGTGCGAATTAAAAAAATAAAATCTCGTAATCCGAAGTTTTAAATCTTTTTTGATAGCTCAGCACTGTTCCCAGGTCCGGCAAACCAACAAAAAATGAGATGCTCCTGAGATTGCCGCTGAAAAGGATGAGATAATGAGTTTTCTGCGTTCTTATCGTGCCATGAAAAAATATTCTGTATACACAAAATTGTCGATAAGAATCATTTCTTTATACGTAAATTATTAGACAAAACAACAAACGATTATTTATACTGAAATTATAGAAAACAACTGAAAACAATAAACAATCTGAAAAAACAAAATAAAATATTATAATATACGGTAATATTATTGTTTAAAATATACTAGACACCACAGACGCGCGCTTTGCGCGCGCTATTTAGTTTTTTATTTTTTATTCTTTTTATTATTTTTTTTAATAAATTGCAATAATAACCTTCTATTAATGCACATGTCTATAAATTGTCATTTGCTAACTCCACAATAACAGCTGCTCACGAAGTTAGCGCAGAGAGAAAACCAATCGGCATCGCGGAAAATTGTTAGATAAAACAACAAACGATTATTCATACTGAAATTATAGAAAACAACTAAAGACAATAAAATCTGAAAAAACAAAATAAAATATTATAATATACGGTAATATTATTGTTTAAAATATATTATATATAAAATGAGAGAAATTTGTTATTAAAAAAGAAACTCAATTATTTTCCTCATTATTCTTCTCGTTCAATTAACAAGGTAATCATCCGTTCCAAATCAATCGTCTGTTATCGCATCGATATTATCGGAAAACGAACGTACGTGCCTCAAGGTGATTCGACCGAGCCGGACGATCGAGATTAATTCTGTTAATTAATCGTCGAAGAAACGTGGCGAAATGAAAAGCGTCCATTATTCGCGACAAGATCGGTGACCGGACGAGGGTGCCGCGGAGTACTCTTCGAGCCCCTTCTAGTCCATCTGTCGGAGCTTCATTCATCTCAGGAAATCCTCTTGAAGTGGCCTTCTTTAAATTGAAACTCAAATACACACTCTTTAAGAGCGAGCGAAAGAGCCCTTGAGGCGCCGTTAAGCTCATTCGAGACGGTTATTTTTCACGCTGTGACCGGGAGAGACTCGTTCACTAGTGAGTGCCACTGATACGATAAGGTAAGATAACTGTTACGGGAAATCAATTCTGTTCGTCGTTAATCGTAATAAATACGCGTTGCGCGGTTAGTCACGCTCGCAGGATTGTCATTCGGAACAACGGAATTATTTGCCTGGATACGGATCAAGGATACATAACTAATATATTGTAAGTCGTATTAACGATCGAATTCAAGTAAATTTTAATTATTTATCACAGTTTAATAGCATACGAAAGTACAGAAGTTTCAGCGACATATAAGCGATTTATGAAAGAAGGAATTACTCTTTTATGGAATCGCAATATCTGGAACTGGCTTTCCGCTTTACGAGACAGCTTTATTACTATTGTTATTTATTACGACACGAGCGGATCATGCGCGGCATTTTTACTGACTTCTTCATATTGTTATTACTGCACAAGTATTACCGCCGACGCTGCAACGCCGTCGCTCCACTCGTTCTCTCGTGATCCTCTTTCGTCCTATTACGTCTGATGCCTGTTTATACGAACGCGGCCAAGGCCCGCGCGTAATTAGGATATACCTCCTGGAAGACGCTCTACCTCTATGGCGTAGAAAAATACACAGCTTCGCCGGCGAGATGTTCCGCCGACCTGTACCGACCGCGGACAAAATTTTGTCACCTTAAGTAAGTTATACCTCACGTCTACCGTTTCTTCCTTAGTTTCCCTTATTTATCGTATCCCACATATCGTTACGCCTCTATTTATTTAACCGTAATGCCGAGAAACGAATGCACGCGCTCGAACCCCATCGAAACTTTCCGACCACGCGCGTATGTGTGTAGTCCGGTTGTGGACGCGCATAATCTGAAATTCAAATCGAGATCGACCGCCCGATCCGAGAGATGTTGTCCTTCTGATTTTTACGACGTCCGCATTCGTTTGGTGCCGCGATCGTTGCTTCCTCCCGAACCCGATTTACACGTTTAAGTCTCGCGCTTCTAGCGAGATACCCTGCCATGTATCTCCCTCCCCCTTCCGCCTTTAACGTTCATTACAGCCTTGATTGCGCGGTAGACGCGATGAAGCGTGTGATCAACCGCGCGATGAGATTATTCGGATTATGCGAATGCGACAGCGCGGCAATATGTGCGCATTAATATGTTTTGCAGAATAAACGTTCTACCCCGATAACGATGTAACGCGCGAATAATATTCCATGGCACTCGCGTGATCAACAATACCATCAATGTGCTTCGCTGATGTGCACGCGCATAAAAACTCGCAGTCTCTCGTCGCCCTATATGGGTCTGATTCATACGATACTAGTAGCTAGTCTACCTAGCGAATCAGAAAACTAACAGCTAAAAAACATAATTCATAGAATTATATTTTTTTAATTCTATGAATTATATTTTTTTTTACCGTGAAACAAAGGAGCATAAAAAGTCGAGCAGGACGTTCTTGCTAACAAATATTTATATCATTTAAAAATCAATACAATATTCAGACGTTTCGACCTTGATTAGATCATCATCAGTGATAACTCAATTAAAGAATCGCTATATTCGGAGCGCAAATTGATTCGCATCGAGCTTGGTACCTTCACAAATCTTCAAAAATTCGCATAATGTCCAATGTGTTATCGAAATGTTCTGCCTTTAATTCAGTGGGATGAATTACGTAATTGTCTCTGGTTACAAAGGTCCGAAGGCTGTGCGTCAATTAATCCTTCCGAAGTCATTTCTCAGTTTTTTGAAGTCAATGTGTAAAATTCTGTGAAATGACCAAAACGGACCATTAGACGTTGACATTTATTTTAACAATTTTGTATGCTGTTTTTCCGAGTCGAACATACTAATATATTTTTTAGCTGTTTTCTAGTTCGTGAATGTATTGAAAAGCATCGTGTAAATCAGGTTTATGGAACGTTGTTCTTTTCCAACACATCTGACTAATTATTGAAGAGTCTCTCATTAACTCTCGGTGTCTTCAGAAATAATATACTCTAGATACAATTATTTGTAAATATATAAAGGGTTTCAAAATGGCTGAACTATCGAGGGCAAAATATTAACTCATAAAAAATTAATAAATATGTTTATTCAAAGTTTAGTAAGTTCATTCTTCTTATCTTTTTCTTTTTTTCTTGATTCGTATTTTTCAAACAATACAAAAAAGAGCGCGCGCTCTTTTAAAGATGTTTAAAGGAGGCTGTAAAGGAGACTAAAATCAGTTATACAAAATTAGTTGTCTTAAAAGCTTATAATTAAATTATATGGCAGAATATCTTTTTCTTTATATCGTAAATTGCTGATATAATATTAATTTGTCGTGTAAAATGATTCGCGCCAAAAATATTATAACGATTTTTAAGAAAATAAAGTTAATGAGTAAATTTTTCTTATTTCCTGTTTTGTTTTTTATTAGTATTTTAATTACCGATTGCGATTTTTTCCTATAATTATAGAAAATGGTCTGTATTAGATAATTTTTAGTTAGCTATATAATTAGTTAGTTATTATTATAAAGTTATTATTATAAAGTTTGTAAATATATAGTTTGTAAATCTCTCTTTATTAAAAACACATGTACAGATTAACTAAAATAAATCGAATATGACAGTCAATTTTAATCTTTTTAGATCGACGTCTGGAACAGTTATGTTTTTGAATATAATATTTTATATAATATTATTTATGTTTTTTTGTAGAAACTAATATGAAAACAAGCAATACATTATTTTATAATTAAAACTAATTAAAATAATTATATTTTAACCAGCACTATAATTACATCAGTACTATAATTACTATTATTTTTTGAAATATAAAACTGACATTAAAATAAAAACTGTATTTTTTGTATGTTTTATTCATATAAAATATGTAACTACTAACCACGTAGAACGTGTAAAAATTAATCTCAACAAAGCTAATTGTCATATTTTCACAGCTTTATTTAAAATTAAAAAATTTTTTTAATTTTAAAAACCTATTTATACAGTGATATATTCAAAAGTAATATTTTTTTAATATCTAAGAGATGTGTGTTATAATGTTTATAGTGTTTAATAGTATCATATTATGTTTAAAAATTTTTCACTTTTTTCTAAAAATCATTATTCAAAAATTATGCCTGACTTTGATCTTACTATAACACCAATTAAAAATTGTTGAAATTAAAAAATTGCAAGTTTCTTAGATTTATATTGTCTGCAGTAAGAACAAAATAAATTTACATCACGTAAGAAGTTTAACTACAAAATAACATAATTTTTCACGTCTTCAAGAAAGGGAATATTACTAGACATCACAGACGCGCGCTTCGCGCGCGCTATTTATCTTTTTATTTTTTATTTTTGTCACATACTATACTATACTTGATACTCGATTAAATTTAATACATAAACATATAACGTAATTAGTGTTATATTGTTATCATTACGCTATTAACTTCTTAATACACAAAAATATGACATTCACGACAGCTGCTTACGAAATAAGCGCAGCGAGAGAACTATCACGATATCACGGAAAAGCGACAACAATAAACTTCAATATGCGAGTATCGATGGCATGTCTTTTTTTAGAAATAGAGAATATATTTCTTAATCAACGACAAAACACGGTGCGCCTGGAGGAAATCAAATGAAATTTTCGAATACTACCAAAGTAATATATTCACCTATTTGTAGACATCAAAAGGACATGTTTTATGAAAACAATTAAATCATTCATGTGGCGCTTTTTTTACAGCCACAAATACATTTTTTATCAATTTTCCTATTTTTTACGTGAAAAATTTTGTAAAATGCTGTATACGTCCTGAAACAACTGCAAAAAACAAAATAACGCATAATTTGTATAATATAATGGCTTATGCAGTTCAATGATCATATTTTGCTGCAGTCCTAAGTAAATAACTTTCAAGTGAATAAATGAATCCAAATGAACTTTTGCACGAATATTTATTAGAATTTTATTAGTATGTACATGTAAAAAATTTGATTTAATTCGTAATGCTATTTCCTCATCTTTACAAATAAGTACTATAAAACGTGATTTTACATAAAAATTAATGCAAACAAAAAAATTAAACAACTTCTAAACCAACAAGAGAATTGTGTTCAAATTTTACACAGACATCGTATGTAACAATAGAATAATCTGCAAAATTTTTATATTTTTGATAACGTTTTGAGACATGACATAACGTTTTTAAATCTTACAATGGGGCGAATATTTCCTTCGTATTCATCGCAATAGAACTCACGGAAGTTATGAAATGTCAACGTTGAGCCTCGATAATAGAACGCGATTGAGCACTATCCATCCGTCACGGGAATGTAATTTCTGCGACGCGTTGCGTGATAGTAGGCCGAGGCGCTTAATTCACTTTACATTACAGTGAATTATTTCGAACGTGTTTCTCTTCTCGCGACGCACACAATAGGACACGAGCGGAATCTCTTTTGGGAGAATTATTATCGCGTGGAAGCGTGCGGTCGGCGGCGGTGATGACAAAGAGCGCATCCCGTTTTTCCGCCCGGCGCGACGCGTCGCCTAAGCGTATAATCTCTCAAGTATTGTTCGCATCTTCCGTCGATTTATCCAACTGCTAAGGTGGAAAGGTGCGCGCACGCCATCGTTGTCGTCTGTCCAGGGGGAGGACGCATGGGGAACGAAAACACATCTGCCAGTTTTTAGCAGCGGCATCATATATCATAAATGCGAGTGAAACGTTAAGGGCGCGAGAGGGTCACCGTCTGGACCATCTATCTTGTACGACTTAACTCGGTCCGATACGTACAGGGTGTCTTATAATGCGCGGCGGTTCACGTATTCGGCAGATTGGGGGTGAGAAAGGAGGGAGCGCAAACGACAAGCGAAGTTCTCAGGAGGACGTACGTATGTTCTCCGGATCGCTTTGTTTCTAAGTTGCCGATCACGTTTTACGGAAGTTGGCGAGCAAGCCAGCAGGAAACTTGACGACCTACTGACTGTTCATAAACACTCCCGGTTAGCACGTACCGTCGAATAGTCAATTGTTTCCCCGCGCTTTGCGTATTGATTAACATCAACGCTCTTACGATAAAACAATAGCAACTGTTACTATGTGCAATAACCAGTTCCTAGTATCCTAGGATAGATCAATGTGAAATTGCGATCGGACGCGATTGAAAAATTTTCTAACGTAAGTTGTAAAAGTGGTCGCACAGTTAAAAGACATTTTGCATAATTGAATTATTTTGCACGTATAAATATGGAATGTATATCGTATGTTTGAATTTTCTTCCGTTAGTTTGGAGTTCACTCTATTCAAGTACACGATGAACATGTATGTATAGAAATTCATGTAAGCGGGCATACGTGTGTGTGTTTGTACATACATCGGACACACAGATATTACATGGTTCCAATATTAAAGCCGCACCGTAACGCAATAATGTCTCGACAACGCTGATCCAAACTGGGAGCAGTTTTTCTTGGTTATGTCGACGCGAAGGTGTTCCATCTACCCCGCATACGAAGCTCCGCGCGAGCTTTGTCCCCCGACGACGACGAATCATCTGGAGATATACGACTCTGCGCCGTCGATTTTGGCAGATCATCTGGAAATTCGTTTTCACCGAGAAAATGTTAAATGATTCATCATAAAGCTGCAAACACACACATCGACCTTATCCCCACAATGAAATTAACAATGTCAAAATGATAAATCTTCAAAGAAGATTGTTAGAGAAATACGAATATTAGATAGAAACTTTTCTCGTTTAATTGTTAAGTACTAAATGATCGCTCTTGCTCGAGGAAGAAGCCAAGAGGATCGTCGATCAGAAAATTAATCGACTGCTTATTTATTATCGGAAATGTCTATTATATACGTCACTTGTTGATTTACTGTCGCGTAGAAATACACAGTTGAGAAATTTAAATTTAACACATTTCACATACACCCAACGATCCATCCAAATTTTTTTGTTAATTTAACACAAGATAAATATGTTAGAAAATAAATACAAATATTTTATAAAAAATTGAATGTAACTAATATTATTTAAAAAATGTAACACTTTGACATGATTTGAAAGCAAGTTGTGGAAGCATATTTCTTCAGACTAAAATTAATTTATAATACATTAAGTTAACACGTACATTTTATTTATTCATTTTATATTAAATCGCACATTTTTATGTTATTTGTTCATTTACTCATAAATTATGTTGTCTTATCATAAAAAAAAGTTGAATATCATAATTCAATATCATCATATAATTTAACACAAAATATTCACATAACACAATATTATATTAACACGTTTGATATGTTAAAAATTCAATTCAAAAATTTTAACAAGGATCAATTAAAACACAAATACAAAACATTTTTCGAATAAGTGTTGAATAAGTTTTTTAAATAAGTGTATTAATTGAGCAACGCCAAGCACATGGATATCGGGCTTTTACAAGAAAAAATACTCTGACACCGACAACGGGATTTTCCTCTTCTGTTCACGTAGACAGAAATTTTAATTTCAGGATAACATACGTCGCGAGAGCGAAAAACGAATGGATAGGCGAATTAATCCAGCTGTGAACGCGCGGCGCGGATGAAAGAGTGTCGGTATATTGGTAAATTGAGAGATTCTTGCCGAGATCGCGCGAAATCCTCGACATTTACATTTTATGATATTTGTCAAGCCCTTCGATCCTGCTTTGGCCTCTCGCGCGGAGGGGAAGTGAAAAAGATAAGAAGGAGACGGAGAAGAGTATGGAAGAGCCTTAAGCCAAACCATCCCTCCGTTCCCACACAAATATTCTTACTAGGACGTTTCCTCCCTCTCCATCTCTCTGACATACCGTATATATATTATCTGTGTAATATATGTGCCGTGAAAAAAAAGTTACGAGATGCTCATTACCGAGATAAAAACCCGACGATGCGCGTTCTCAAAATCCGCCCGTGTTTCACTTTATTCTTTGAAGGGTACGCGATGCTGTCAGCGGAAATATCTCATTTTTCCGTCTTCATTCAGAATCTATTGTGACGAGTGTATCCATTTGGAAAATGTAAAGAATTTGTGTTTCTTGTTTCTCCCGAAATAACTTACCAGATATTTAAAGCGTTTCAACTGGTCGAGCAAATCGCGAAGAAAATTATCGCCAGTTTCTATGTAGATTACTGAGGAATTTCTGATTTCTTTATCTTATTTGCAAAATATAAAATTGTCTCGTATTGTCTTTTAACGAAAGGCTATCTTTTTACGAAAAATAATATTACTATAATTTTGTTATATACAAAATTCTTAAATTAAAAAAATTTATTTATATATGAGATGTGAAAATTTTTGTCTTTTTTTCTTCTTCTTTTCTCTTTCTCTCTCTCTCTCTCTCTCTCTCTCTCTCTCTCTCTCTCTCTCTCTGAAATCATAATAATATTGTGCACAACACTTCTTTTAGATTTTTGTGATAGTATGTAACAATATTATATAACAATAAATTTCAATGTTATATTTACACAACTAACGCAACGTAAAAATTTACTTACAGAGTTCATAAATTTGCAATATATATCTCTTGACATTAAAAAATATATATATATTAAATTACTATCACGTCAAGCTTCTGTTAACGGGAACGGGAAAATAACCGGGATACGGGCGAAAAATGTTGAGATAAAATTTTTTTTTTTTTCATACACTTCGTTGAACGGACTTCACGCGCAGCTGCGACTTTTCATTTGTTTCTGATTCAAAAGTTAAATATTATTACAAATCCAATGAAATACCGTTTCCGATATGAAACTCAGCCCTCCGTCGGGCTGGTCCTTTTTTCACATTCCGAATCTGCCCGTAGCGGAGGCAATCCCCGCTGTGACACCCCGCGACACTCGCAAATCAAATACGACCCAATTCTGTCAGTCGCGGGGTCGAAAGTATTCGCCGTCCATGTCCGAGGGTTAATACCGAAAACCCTGGGATGCCGGGGACCCGTCTGGATGATAACCGACAGATCCTGAGTGAAATTCTAATCGAGCGCGGCCGCATACTGAATTGGAGCGACAATTAACTGTCTCGCTCTGAACATTCTCTTACGGTGGTTTCCTTTTCTTGTTTCTACCGCACAGAATATTTCGTATCGACGAGAGTACGCCTGCTAGCCATTAATCCCAAAATAATTATGCGCGGGCGCGAGCGTGAGCGGGTGGTCATGCGCGCACGATACCGCAGTACCGGTTATTGTTCCTCTGGATATCTGGATCGCATAAATACCGCTATCCGTTGCATTCATTCGTGCCGTTATCGTTGCAACGGCGGGCATTTATTACGTCGCTGACCGAAAGGGTCGACCGTGGTTAATTCCATAATTGAATGGCGCCGATACACGTCCATCCTGTGTACGCCGCTCACTGCAAGATTATGACGTCCTCCATGGGCAAACGTTGCGTAATTTGGGAAAACCCGTTTTGATGATTCGGATCTTTCCAGTCCGCACGGATCGTAAAAAATGGATCAAAAACGTTTTTAATAAAATATTTTAAATATAACTCTTCCGCATCCACCGCGTTGTTTCACATAACGTAAATTTCATTAGTTCAAAAACGCTGTAAAACTCATTTTTCCTTCCGCAGTCAGATAACGCGGCGGATAAAACTGGGCTGTGTGTGCCGATAACATAAATTCCCCGAAAAATCTCGCAATAACTAATGCAACTCTCGACGAGAGCCATACTGCAGCATCGATTGAACGGTTTTTATATAATGGAGATCGATTATAAGCTTAATATTTTGCAGATAATATATTTCGGCGGGAATTTTTGTACCGTAGAATATATGCGCAAAAATTAAGTGTTATTTCCTTTCATTACATAATAGTCTAAATTAATAGTCTAAATTATAAATAATAATCTAAATTGTATATATAATGATATTACTTTTGATTGTAAAAACAAATTTCACGCTCCAAATTACGTGTACAAGTTAAGGCCATTCTACAATAGCGTATACGTAATTGTAAGAATTGACCAGTTGATGACAGTCGAATATGAAGAGAATAATTGATCGTGATTGGTCAATTCTTACAACTATAACTTACAATTATGTTTACGCTATTGTAGAATCGGCTTTATCCTTACAGTACGAAACATTATAAATTTGTTTGCATCAAAACGTACATCTGCAATTCTTTTTTCTATTTTTGACGTAAAAACACATCATTACTTATATATATATAATATCATGTGGATTTTGCTCTACGCGGTACACGTATTCCGAATTGCAAATCTCCGCTGGCGATGCGTGATCGAGATCTTCTTTGTTCGCACAAGAAATCAAGTTGCATCAAAAGCGACATTAATCCCGTTGTTAAGTCGGCAGAGCACAAGACACGAAATGTTACGCGGGAGGAGTATAAAGTGCAGATGGTGCTTCTTGTCGTAACAAGGTGCCGGGCACGTTTTAATCATCTCCGTTTTAATAACCATCGGAGGACCACATCGTCGAAGCGGGGCACCGTCACCGTTCCCCGGTGCCCCCGGTGCCCAGTCTCGGTACACAGATGGGTTGTCCTTGTCGCGATCGTGGGAATCTCGTTCTGCCCTGAAGAACAAACTGCATCGGCCGAAACGAATTTCTCATTTGCACCGGCCGGATTGACACAGCGTGCCGGACAATAACCGATTCAGCGGACTCATTTAAGGTAAACTCAGCCTGCGGATCGACCCGATACGTGATTTCGGTACGGTTTGCCCCGGCTCCGAAAGGGGCGAATGTACACAGACGGATTATTATGAAATTATACCTGGATCAAGCTTCGGCCGGTGGTGCGCGACGAGTTCGAAGAGCGGTCCGATAGATAATTTCGACGTCAGCGGTTCTCTCTTTGGCGGTGGACGCCGGTGGTAGACACCGGCCGTGTGATGTTTCGCCCGTCCGATAATTGAAGCGGCTATGATCTCGAAATTCACCCGGTCTGTTGATCTACGAGCGTATCCGGCTTTAACGAACATTTAAATATTATGCGATGGGACTCTATCAAATCAATCCGTGTTAACGGATATTGCACGGAATGAATTAATATTACTTAGAAAATATCGAAATATTATAGATAGGCTTGTCTGGCTTGCTTAGCGATTTCATTTAAAAAAAAAAGAAATATTACATGTGACTTGCTTTTATTAAAAAATTGATTTTGTATACATTTCGATGTAATAAAAAAATTTTTTTTTCATTTTTCTACTAAAATTCTATCAAAGATAATTTTGACCTAAAGATATAATGTAATTCTTTATTTATTTACAAATTTTTTATTCTGATATTTCAAAATTCTGATACTTTTGTATTCTATAAAACGGCTGTTGTGCTATTCGTCTATTTCAGGATATTTGCAGATTGTGCCATTTTAATTTGCGCTTTGGAATATGAACGTGCAGGTAGGAATTATAATGAGATTATACGCGGATTAACGTCGCGGCGACATTCGACACTGTTATGTGACGATTGCGAAAAGCGTTTCATAATTTCATATCGATTATTCCGGATCCACTCGTCGCGCACGACGTTACATCCATTCGCGATAATTAACTCAATTATTAACGGGGTACTGCTGTGGAAAATGATTTTTGCCACCGGTCGCACTTTAATCTGTGGTTTTTAAAAACGTTTGCCGCTTTTGCATAATATGAGTCTCGGAAATGTGGCAGAATAAAAAGAGAACTAAGCCAGTATTATTCGCTTTGTTCAATCTCATTTGTTCGGGTCTTTGTTTATTAAGACATCAATCTAAATTATGCATTAATCATTTTCGCATAGTAATAAACAATACTATAGAAATTACTGGAAAATTTTTAATTTTACCGAACCAGTTCTATTCCTTCAATTGTAATAAATAAATTGGTTCTTATATTGCATAGATCATAAATTATGAATTAATTATAAATAACAATATTGAAAAAAAAATTAATGAAAATATGTTATATTAAAAATCTCTCTAAATATACTTTTCTATTTTTCTTCTAAAATTACGAAGTATTATATTGCAAATTCTCATAACGAATAATGAAAATCTGTCGTTACAGTATATATGTTACAGTATATATAATTTAATAAAATTAGCGACTATAATGCAGCAGATAGTAATACTGCTAATGATAATTGTGAAGATAATAACGACAACGATGCTAAATGATAATCGCTTTTCGCCGTTTTCGTGTACCGCTTTGTCGTTTCTTGAGACATAACATCCTACTGTCTCTACGTTTACAACTCTCGAGATTGCAGATCTTATCGCCGATACTGATATTCACATCGTTGTGCGCAATATCGCGATGTAGATAGTTCAATTGCATAACAGCTTAGTATTCGCGCCAGGTGTTAATTACGGATGTAGATAAGTCCATTTGCTCTAGTTTGTCCTCACGGTAGAACGGACGTTAATCAATTACTTTAATTACATTCACAGAATGGATCGCGCGCAAAAAATGAGCGCCGTCGTCATCGCCGTCGTTGATATTACTCTGCGAATTAACTACAGAGCGATAATTGCAGCTGTCAGCCGACGCGACTTTAACAGCGACGGTTTTGCTTGCGATTACGGGATTACGAGTACTATAAGACTGATCTAATTTTACATTTAATTTTACATAAATTTTTTTAAAATAATGATTCAAAAGTATTTGAATTCTAGTTTAGATTTTTAAGGTAAATTTTGACTTTTTTATGTTAATATATTAAAATTAATAATTAAAATATATCAATCTCGTACTTATTAACATATTTCATTAAATTTACACACACACACACACACACACACACATCCATATGTTATAAATTTAATAAATTTAATCAAAATAAAAATATACGTGTAAGGTTTGGATATATATTTTTATTTAAGTTTAAACTATATGAATGTTTGAAGTCTCCAAGCTCAATATTTTTGAAGTTATAAACTGTTTATAACCGTTACATCCCATCTTAAAAAACGCTCCTTGATGGTGGAAATGATTACAAAATTTTTATCCGCCTTAAACAAATAAACCAACAAAATTTTTAATCTATATGAATGTTGCTATCGTATTAAAATAAAAAAGTTGTAAATAATAGAATATAGACCATTTTCAATAAAACGAGAAGAGAGAAGAATTAACTAAGTACCATCTAGGTCAAGCTGGATTTTTGTGCTATTATTTTTTTTGTGTGTGATTTTATGTACATTTTCAAGTTCATCAAATTGCGTGCCGAAATATTTTAAGTTTTAAAGCACAATCGTCGAACAAACAAGAATAGCAATATCACGATATTAAATTGATAATCAATTTAATAATAATGATGCTAACAAGCATCTCAATCCCCTTCGAATATTATAAAGAATTTGTTGCGAAAAATAACACTTCAACCAGGGATCGAATATTATAAAGAACTTAAAAATGTATATAAAATCACACAAAAATAATAGCATAAAAATCCAGCTTGATCTAGATGGTACTTAGTTAATTCTCTTTGTTTTAAAAAAGTTGTATTAAGGTTTAACAAAATGGGCAACGTTGTTGTAAATATCGACGTTCTAATTTTTCGAAAAGTTTTGCTCTTTTTCTCAATAAAAAAAGTAAATTTTAATGATTAATTTGATTTTGCGAACAATAGACATTTATATAGATTAAAAATTTGTTGATTTATTTGTTAAGATAAATAGAAATTTTTTAATTTTTCATGTTCATCATTATTTTAAGAATGTGCGTAGTGGTATATAACTTATGGTATGGTTTATAACTTCAGAAATGAGCTTAAAGACTTTTAAAAATTCATGCGTTCATATAGTTCAAACATGAATAAATATGTCTCAAAAATCTTTCTATTTTCAAAGCTTATAACTTTCCTCTAAAAAATCATAAAATTTAATCTTGAAAATTGCTTTCAGATCAAAATTTCTCCTTAAAAATTTGGAGAATAATAAATTTATTGATTGACTAGTGTTTAAGAAAGCAATTACGTGTGTTGGACACGCGCGCGCGCGCGCACGCACGCGCACACACACACACGCACACACACACACGCACACACACATGCGCGCGCGCGCGCGCGCGTTATAAATTTAATAAGTTTAATAAAAATAATAGATTTAAAAAAAGAAAAGAAAAAGAAGATAAGAAATAAAAAAAGATAAGAAAAAATAAAAACATAAAATTATTCTCATTAATTAGTACAATCTTTTAAATTATTGGAATGTTTTCTTATTAATTACTAGTTATAATGTGTAACAATATATTCGATTAATATGACTGGAACGCGCCTATTAACGTTAAATTCACGCACGTACTCCTGAGTTAAGATTACGATTATGTGCTTTGCTGATGTTTCGCATGATCGTAATTCCGCTCTTTCAAAATTAACAGCATCATCTTTGACACCAATGTGGAAGTGTTAATGAGTTGATCTAGATCGATACATCTAGGAAAATGTTAATTAATTAATTTCGCCATCTAACATTTCGCTCATTACATTACCGCACGGCAAACTGCTGTGCAGCTATGCTTTTGCGTATGTTTTGGCGTCAATATTTTACTCTGACAGTTTTTGCCATTTATTATCCTGTTTGTCATTTCTTTTCAAGAGCCCTGAAAACATTGAAGAATATCAGTTATAATATAATTAATGTTTTATAGCGACGTTAATTGGCAATATATGTGTAACGTAGAGGAACAAATGAGTAATGACTTGTTCATTTAGTCCGCTGTATAATTGGCGAACAAATCCAACAGTTAGGGGATAATTAATAAAAGACAGAACATCTTTGAAATATTCTTTATTATATTATATTATTAAAAATATTTTCAAATATAAATTTTAAAGTTGTTTCAGATATTACAGTACCTAATATACAATTGCTTATAATAACAATATCTTTTTAAATAAATTGGTAATTGTTCGGAGATTACTGTAGATCTTTTAGCGTTTAAAACTAATTGCGGTAATTAGCAATACTGAAATTAATAATCGCAATCAATGCGAAATGATTCTAAAGGGTTTTAAATCCTTTACGCCGATGCCATTTCATTTGGATTATACTGCCGTTTATTTGGCACTAAGTGGATTTATTATCAATCCGAATATATTTTCGATTGCACGGCAAAATTTATTAATACCGACCTAATAAGGATGAAATAAAATCAGCAAATAATACGCGTGTAGGGTCGCCGATAATTGATAATTTCTATTTTCGCAAGTAATGGCGCGAAATTTGCGGCCCGACTTCGGACACCGTCGTTGATTGCCATTGAATATTACAACGGCCAGCATGTAAGCTGACAGATTGCAACTAGCTCATTGAACATTGTAATAAGTGGTAATCTCCTAATTTTGCTTCGTTATAGACAGTTCGATTATGTTCGCATCCCATTAATTTGACTGCAGGCAACCCCGGAAACTGCATTCACATTAACCGCTTTGGAGTGCAGTGATGCTGTGTGACATCATATCCTGCCTCTAAGCACAATCAAATTATCACTGCACACGTGACAAAACAACCGATGCTCCCTCGCTGCGACAAAACAACCATCCTGTTGGCTACCCTCTGCTCCGCGCCTCTTGTGTCGACTAAATTAACTACTTAATTAAACCAGCAGGCAAGCGAGTGCTGCCCACTTCCGGGCCGTATATATTTTTGCGTGTAACAGGCCGACGCAGTCATACAAGTACATTCAGTATTTTTAAAGAGATAAATGATCGCGGTAATTGTACTTTGTCCATTCTAAAAAAAACAAGAAGATCTGCAGAAATATTCTTGCATGTCTTTTATACTTGTAACTAGAGAAATTATAAAGGAAAAATTTTACGTTAAAAATTATCAGGCTTCCTTAAAAATACACGAAGCACGTTGAGTATTATACTTGCTGATTTATATTACCACCATGTTCCAAGAGAAAAGGAAGAGCCCGAAGATGGTGGAATTATTAGTTAATTAGTTAGAATACAAAATCATAGAATTAAAATATTACGTAACCTTTGACTTATGGGGAATTTAATAAAATACTTGTTAAAACTTTCGCATTTTCGAACTTAACTACGGAGAATTCTCGTTTCTTCATCGTCTTGACTAATTAAGGGATGAACATTTCCGCGAATGATCTCGGTAATTCACGTTGATATTACTAAGTCGAAAGTTCCGGATATATGAATATTTTGGGATGAACTTTTGTAATTACACTCGCGGAATATATTAAACGGATGCTAATTTTACGCGTCATTTTCCGGTATATCTAAATTGCGCGGCAAAGATCTCTTTCTTTGTTTTACCAGGCTAACGAACGACAAACTGCTGCAATAACTAAATGCAAACATTGGCATGCAGCAGGTGCAATTCCGTATATGTATGTTGTTAAGATATTCAAGAGACGCAATTCGTTATGCAATTCGTGCATTACGCTCATTCCCGAAATTCTAAAGAAAGTCAAACGATACTCTACTTATTCATCGGCATAGCGTCAAATCTTCATATTTTTATCTCGCCTTTCGAAATAATAATACCCTCTACTTGTCAAAATTTACACGGAGTGATCACACATCATGCGGTGTTACGATACACAAAATACAAATATACATTTGACGCACAAGCTTTCATCAAATATCGATCTGCCGACACTTTCGTTAAAATCGTTTCGATGTTTCGATAAGGAATATCATCTATTTCACCACGCGTTATCGAACGTGTGTAATATTCGCTTTTGCTCTGACATCACGCGGGGGAGATTATCGCCACGTGCGAGCGGAATGAAAGAAGTGGAAAGTGTAACGTATCGCGTGTGTAGAGGAGGAAAGAATAAGAATACGCCGTGGGTTTTCAAAGAAGGTTTCCACGACGGTCCCATGAGGATAACGACTACGGCTACGGCGATTCTGTAGAGACTGCGGGATATTTCACGGCGTCGTTGAATCGTGTATTTTACGACGATTCCTCACGAGCCCTACCGGCACGCCGATATCCTTTGCCTCGTATCCTTTTAACATGCAGCAGCTTACGCTATCGAGGGACGCGAACAATACAGAGACGATATGTATATCTCAGAAAATTTTTGGCCCTAAATGATGAACTTTTCGTCTCGGTATTTTGTGTTAAAAAGTTTTGACAGCGGGCAATCCGAAGTTTAGAATAGTTTTAATAATTAATTAAGAGATAAGCGTGTTCTTCGTAATCTTATAAGATATTTAGCTATAATTGTAGTACAATTATGTGATTATATCGTATAAAATGTAATCATATTAATTATATTATATTTTTTACAGTACGTTGAATACACATTATTTCATTTTGTTAAATTTAATTAATTTAGAAATATATTTTTTGATAAAAAATTAGAGAATTTTTCGGTTTTTTCGCTAAATTAAAAATAGATATTATTAGTAATAATATTTAATTAAATATAAAAAAAGTAATGAAAAATTGAGAACGTAAATGTTATTTCATAAAACTTGTACTCGTTTCATATTCGTCCAAATGTGATCATTGAATTTTGCATTAGTAAAATCTCACGCGAAATATCCGACTCGTTATTACAGACCGAACGTGTCAAAGATGATTTATTTAGCTCCATTAGAGATGGCTTGGTTTAACGAGAGTAGAACACGCCCGTCACGCTTTTCCAACACTGACGAGGATGAATTACAAATCTCAATTGAGGACAGATCTTCGCCAAAGATTAACAGAAATTATGGAGAAATCAGAAATCTGTCGGAGATATTCCGCAAAGCGGCAGTTTCGATTTGTCAGCTGGCGGAACTCACTTTTGCATCATTAAGATAAATCACTAAGTAAATTCAAAGAATCCGTTAAACCTGTAAGAGAACAATTGGGTCATGAAAAAATCAATATAAAGCTTCGAATTGTTATGGAGATGCAATAAAATAGTTTTTGGGGCAGAAATGTTATTATATACATTCCGATAATGAAGTCAATATCGATAATAAATGTATTCGATAATAAAAAAACATAGGACTTTTACATAACGTTTAACATCAAAATGTATGACTGTAATAACTTGAACAATAGTAATTTCAGTAACAAGTTAATATAAAATACTTAGTTATAATTATAGTAAAAAGTTGTGATTATACATGTTACACAGCTGGAAAATTTGTGTTTAAAGTTAACATAATTCACGTGTTCCAAACGGTCCGCTCAAATTTTTAATTTGTTGTGTTAATTTAACAAAATGAATATGTTAAAAAGCACTACAAATATTATATAAAAAATTTTATAAAAAATGTAATACTTTGATACAATATAGAAGTAAATTGTAAAAACATATTTTTTTAGTAAATTAACATTAATATGTCGAATTAATACATTTTATTCATTTATCTTAGAATTTACGTTTTAAAACTTTATTTTTATTTGTTCACTTATAAATTGTGTCATTTTAATATTAAGAGCTATTGAATATCAATTTAACTTAAAATATTCAAATAACGCAATCACATTACGTTAAATAAATACTCAGGTATGTTAAAAATTCAATACACAAATTTTAACAAAGACCGGTTTTAACACAAGTACAAAATGTTTTTTACTATATACAATATTTTTCATAATACATTAAATATATTGCACGTATATTTCGTTTTTCGTCTTTATTAAATTTAATTTATGTAGAAAGGTATTTTGTGAGGAGAAATTGAAGAATCTCAACTTCTACAAATGTTCGCTAAATATAAAATAGATAATAGTAATAGTGTTTAATTAGATATAAAATCTAAGAATTGGGAACGCAAATCTCATGAATGCTATCTTATATGATAGAATAAATCTAATGCGTGATAGCTATTGTATCGCCTGCAGTGTGATACTCGAATCGTGTATCATTTAGACATCTTGCGTGCAGACTTACGTATCGAGCTTTTTGCATCTGCGGAAACTTGTACATCTCAAAATAGGAGACAGTGACGAAGATACGTACATGGGGGATTGTAGTCTCTTGTACCGGGATCCTCGATTGATGCTCGCACGAACACGCATCGCTGAAAATTGTCTACACACGCACACACGCGCGCGTGCTCACACACACGTGCACACAGAGGCATACAACACACACGTGGCTGGCACGAGCAATGTCCGGCGCGAGTAACAACACCGGCGATATCGATGAAGACTACCACCACGCTGAAAACGATCGTTACCACGAAAGCAGGGGAGTTGTACCCGTGATTCGCTCCGCAGACTACCCGGCAAGTGTATACTCGCCATACGACAACGACGCAGTCGTGTAACGGATATAAGTCGTGCGGAGGATGCGCGGGTTGTTGTACGTGCCGGGTGGACGTGTTATTAGATACGGGAAGTAATGAGCCCTTGGGTATAATTAATTATGCAATATTGTAAGCGAGCGCTGCATTACAACGCCGTTCATTCATGCGCGTCGGGGATACGCGCGCGTATACTTCACTTGTGATTTATACGAATATCCCCTGCCTTTTATCCGTTTTCGTTCGCGTCCCTCCGTCACGAGGGGCGCGGTGTAATTCACTTACGTGCCTCGCGCACGTACGTACATGTTGCAGGCGCATATAAACACGTTTTCCTCTTATTTACATACGTCCGTTAGAATGATTTATGTGCTCTTTCTGATAAATCTCGAGCACCTCTTAATAGTAAATTTCTTATTACGCAACCCAGTTTCGGATAAGATCCAAGATCCGTTCGCGCATCCGGTTCCTTACTTGTTAAACAGACTTTATAATTCAATCGCGCGGAACTAATGCCCAAAGCTCTTTCTGTCTCGGCGGTATTTGCCGCGCGCGTTCGCCAATAGCTGTCGACTCTGCATTCGTGAGTGGCATAAGTGACATCCCCAACACACGCGCGAGTCCCCCGACTGACCGCTCGCGCCGTGTGTGTGCATCAGGATCACCAAATATCATCGTGTACGTGCGGCTTGGCGCGTCTCTGTAACAGAAGTCGTGCAGGTCGTACATGTCTAGCATACGGGTTACCTCCCTACATTCATGACCTCTATCCTCTAGTTTCAGCCCTTCCACCCCCACCGGCCTTCTTCGGCGTTCGCTGTCGGCGGCGAATTCACTTAATATTGCAGCGAATCGTACTAGTCTCCGTTACACCTAGGGATGCTTCGGGAGTATCGAGTAGGCGTATCGAATTTGTTTGCAGCGAAAATTTATCCGTTCGTTACCAGATATCGATAATTGGAAGGCAAAAATCGAACAGAGAATATCGACTATCTAGATATAAAAAATGAAGAAACTCTAGAATATATACTATTTTCTAATAATTATTTGAATTTTTTAAATTTATTGTTACGATTTTCTCTTTCTCTTTATCTTCTTAACTGTATGACATATATCGACTTTTCTGTGTTCCTTCTATGGCGATTTGAATTACACACGTCTGTTTGTGTATCTATCATTTTTTAAACTGATAAGTAATTCGATATTTACAAGAGCGCATATCTCTCCTGTTTATGATACAAGCGTTATTCGTTATTTTTAATGTATTTGTATAACCATGACTAATCGCTTAATAAATAATGTATAAATTTACTTTTCGGAATATCAAATAATCAAAAATATAGTACGATAAAAATATAATAAAAATATAATAAATATGATATGTAATTACACTACAAAAAATATGATTATAAAAAATATATATTCTGAAAGATATTGAAACCTATAAAATATTTTGAATTCTCCATGGTTCAGTGATATGAACACAAATTATACCGACGTATCATATATTCTTACTTTTCCTTAGGAAAAATCAAAATTACTAGAACTTGAAGTTTTATTTGATACTATTATTATATAATAATATTAAATAGAATTTCAAATACTAATTTTATATGTATATATAATTATGTTATTATATTATAATATATTATATTATAAATAATCTTATTATTATGTTCAATATTACGTATTTAATATATTTTTATTTATTAATTAAATAAATACACAAAATTAATTATTTATCGCTACATGTATAACATATTTATACAATATATTTTGCGTTCTTAATATAATGCCAGAGCAAGAAATTTCTCTCTCTTTCTTTCTCTAAGTCAGAAAATTTCTTTCTCTATCCACATATAAATCCATCATTTCTCTCTCGCTTATAGAGACTCTCGCAATTCATCATACATTATGTATACGCTCGATAACTTCATAAGCTTCATTAATTCATTGATCTTCATTTACGCGATTTCGCATGGCGTCTTCGATGCTGCTGATTAAAAGTATAGCGATTAAATTCTCCAGGGTACCGAGGCCGAAATGTTGCGAATGAAGTGTTCCGCCGAGCGATGTTTGCTCGGCCAGAAATGATTACCGATGGAATCGCGCTACTCTGGGGTAAACGTTGACGGTACAATATTGCGAAATGTCGGCTGGCGCGCTAGCAAAATATCGCCGAGCATGCAGTACCGTCAACTTTTATCTGACTATGCGGCACAGCGAGGTCGATCGATTATCGGCGACCAAATTTCTTCGCGATTCAGCGAATTCGCTATTGTAATTTGATCGCGCGCAGTATCCGTTGGTAAGGCTGATCTTAAAATTAATGTCCCGCTTTGCCGAAGTTTTCTTCTTAAATGAAACTTAAGCCCCGGTCTACAATAAATGTAGTAAGTCCTAAACCTTAAGAAATTGACCAATCACACTCAAATTTGAAGAGAATAATCGACTATAATTGGTCAATTTCTTACAGCTTAAGGCTTACTACATCTATTGTAGACTGGAGCTAATGCGTTTAAAAAAATGAAGACTAAAGCTCTTTGTTTATTCGTTAGAATAATCGAATATATTATGTATATTCATTTTTATATGAATTTATAACGCATAAATGTTTCACAAGGAAAACGCTCCGTAGTGTAAAATCGTCGCAAGTAAAAACGGAAAGAGGTAGACAGACATTTTACGTTTAAATACAGACATAGTCCATAGTAGTGTCTTTTGTATTTTCTGGCTAACGAATATTACATTTTACATTACGCCGTACCGTGCATTACCCATACAGCACAGAACGTTGCAGAGACATTGCAAAGTTGAATGTAAATAATTTGTTCAATGTTGCACATTAACAATCAATATAGAAAAAAATCAACTTAGATTTAACCTTCAAAAAATATTCACACTTCAACATTCAACATTGCTATGTTTCTATAACGTTTTTTCAACATCTATGCTGTATGGGAAAACTCTTCACGAGGGACAATTCGCTGCTTACCGATTTTTCCTTGCGATTGTACCACGTGGCTACCATTTCGTAGTACCTGCCTACAGACCACGTACGACGTCGACGCGGAATATTCAAAAAGCGATCTACCGAGCCGAATAAAAAGCAGGTCGCGTCTGCGGTTAGGACGACTTTTTACGATGGTACGCCGGCACACATACGTAATCGGGCGGATACGTAAGTACCTATCCTTCGCACGAGCACATACGGCGGAATGAATATCTCGGGCTCGGAATCTTGGATCTCGGTAGTGTAGATATTGAATATTAAACGTACGCGTGTGGGGCACGTATTCCTAGAAAAAATATTCGTGTCATACAGGCAGTGTCCGGAGGCGTCGGCAAGCAGTCAGGAAGAATTGCTTCGCCAGCACAGAACGTTGAAAAAAAATTGCTGAGACGTTAAATGTTTAAGTGTAAATGTTTTTTCAACGTTGAATCTATGTTAATTTTTCTATATTGATTGTTAATGTCGCTGCAACGTTGAAACAACATTAAATAAATTGATATTGGAGTCGCTCACCCGGGAGCAGTACGTCGCACCGTGACTAGATGGAGTAACATTTCTCGTAAATGAAAATCATACAGAATAGAAAAAAATGTGCATTATTAAGATTTTTCACCTATGTTCTAATGTTCTAATGATTTCTTGAAGGTGATCCAAGAGTTCCAAGATGAAAGTAAATGAAATGCAAATTTTGTAAGTATTTTTGTTCAGTTATGTGTAAAAATTAATTCAGGAATCTGATAATCTTGATAATCTCTAGTTATAATATTGAATAAATGTTGAATCAATTTTCTTGAATGTTAAGTTGTGATGTCTTACGGATGTCTTACAGACGTTGTAAACATTAGACATTTCTGCAATATTTTTTCAACATTGAATCTACATTTCGCAACATTGATTCACAATATTGCAATTCTACGTTTCTACGAATTCTACGTTTCTACGAATTCTACGAGATATTTATTCAACGTTTGCGTGCTGTATTCAGTAAATATCATAAGCTTTTTTTATTTATCTATTTTTTAAAGAACTGCAAAATATTTTACACACGTAAAAGAATAGATGTATTAACATTAGCTAATACAGCAGTTTAATTAAAAATAATTCAATGATAATATTAATGAAACAATATGCTGTGCTCTTGTTATTATCTTAATAAAATGTTATTTGTTTCATTAATACTATTATTACATTAACAAGGTTATTTTCAATTAAATTGCTATTGGCTAATTGGCTGTTAATGCATCATTTTTTTGTGCAACGGCGTAAATAAGAAATAAATAAATAATTAAGAACGATTTAATAATAACCAATAATTTAATTTTTGCTAGTTTCGAAGCAGCATGTAAAAAGAAATCTGCATTTTTTAAAGATAACATTTTGAAATGTAACTGAAGATGTAACGATTCAGAAACATGCAAAATAATTGGAGTTTTAAAAAATTCTTTTTTTTATAAAATAGCTGCAATTAAAATTTAACCGCGATGGGGCAACGATCTCGATAAATTGTTCGTATCGATGTCGCCCCATGATAGTATTATTGTACGAGAGATAATTCTTACAATGACGTGAAATATCACGCATAATTACAATCGTATTAATTCCCTACTCATTTATCGGCAACACAATGACACATTGTTTCCCGCGTAACATTGTTTGCATTCCATGAAATTACGGATACGAATAAAATTTTATTCTACATGCGTTAGTGAATTATCACATTGCAAACGTTATTAATCAAGATTATTGACGGCTTTTTGTTTCAGAATTACAGAATAAATATTGAGATAATTCATAACTATTGTCGTAAAAATCGCTGTCAAATGAGAACAATTATATTGTTCTAAATTTAAGATTCCTTTTAATTTGAAAAATTAATTTTACAAAATATATTCTTTTAAATTTTCTTTCAAAGTAAATCCATTAAATCCATTTAAAAATTACAAAGTTTTCATACTTTAATAATTATCTACTTTAATAACTATTGAGAGAAAACGGATTTCTACCTTTTTTCTCTCATATATATTTCTTTTCTTCTATATAAAAAATATTCGTTTTTTTCTATTTCGTCTTTCTTTTTTATTATTTTATTATCTCTTGAAAAATAACGTTTTAAATAATCTTACTATTAAAAAATATTTTCAATAAATTATGAAGACTTTAAAAAAATTAATAGCTAAATATTAACTTTAATAAACTTGATTATAGATACATATTTCATATTTGTATCTTTTAAAAATCCTGCAATTGCCTCGCCGCGTCTCATTTTGCAGAACATTGTGAAGTATCAGTAAAGAACAGTTACACAACAATTTTCATCGTTTGGTCCTCCTGACTGAATTCAGTAAAACTGCCTAGAACTGCTATTAGAGTTGGCAAGTGTTTAATGGCACTGTGTCGACATGTTCGTCGTTATAGCCACCTATAGCCGTATGATTGCTCGCGATTCTCCGCCATCAAAAAAAAAAAAACGAAATAATAGCGTGAAACCTTCACAAATTTTTGACAAAAATTTGTTTCAGCAAATGCCGCTGATATAGAAATAAACTACAAAATTAAAATGCAGAAAGAAAGCAACAAACCTAAAATTTATGTGATTCGAGTTTTTAATGACGTAATCACACACACACACACATACACACGCGCGCGCACGCACGCACACACACAAAATACATAATTGATTATAAATTTGCAGATAAAGGCAAATTAAAAAGAAAATATCTTATTAATCTTATTAAAATATCATCAATGTGTAAAAATTTATTCACTGACTTTTTTACTTTAGACTACTTCTAATAAATTTTTCTAATAAATTTTAAATTATGTTTACAAATTTGAAGAATAATTTTTATGTAGTTAGTTTTATTATAATTTTATTGATTAAAGAATAATTTTTTTTATTATTCAGTGAGGATATATTTATTCAATGTCTTAATTTTTAAGCGTTGATTAAATTTGGGACAATTTACGAAAAATATTTTCCTAAATTATATCACAATTTTATCTAAGATGGCAATTCATTGAATACAGATTCGTTCAAAATGAATTGTAAGTCTGCAATCGCGCGAGTATCTGTAACTTCGCTCTTTACAGGGATGTGCAATTCTCAATAAAGATTTTGAACGATTCGAGCTATGCAGACGGACATCTAAATTTATTTCGTGTACAGTCGACCAGATTTTATAGTTGATCCGCTTATTTTTTTTTTGCCGGATTTCAGGCAAATGGCGGGCCGCAATCGTGCCGGGTGTAACGGGTTGTTCGGCTATCACGCATGCGGCATTATTGCGATTTAATGGTACCGTCGGCAAGCACGGTCGTTTATTATGCCATGCTACGTGTTGCTGCTTGCTGTGCCGTCACCTATCTCGTCGGTTGCGCCTGTAAAAGCAACGGGTTATAGAGTAATAACTCGACGCTATATGACGCCGCGCCGCCGCGCAGCGACGTACTCTGGTAAGCCAAACAACGCAAGTCGCGACGCCTACATTCGCATAATCGTCGTCGCGGGGTGGTTCTCTTGGTCTCGGCCTCTTCTCGTATAAACGCCAGTCTATCTGATGTCCCTCGCGCCATTTAACATTTAATGGACGGTATGTTGTCCGAAAAGTGCCGTTTATCATCCCGACAGACTCCGCCGTGCTGGAAGACAACAGCACTACTGATCGACGATATAACGGGGCGGCTATATGAGGAAAAAAATATATACGGCACGAGATTGGTGATTTTTTTTAGGAGCCTTCAACATTGTTGAAAGATTCAAAATTGACCTCGACAGGAATGACGGTCTGAATTTTGAACACGGGAAGCATTTTATTATGAAAACATCAGCCGTAAAATATCTTCAATTCACATGAAAATCAAGCGCGAATTTAGAGGTTTAATTTTGCGCCGGAGAGTTCCAGTTAATATCCACTAATCGACTTTTCCTATTATAACATGTATGTAATTATATATATTATTAATGAATCTCACGTGCTATTATCTAAAATTACTGATAAGAAATCTCAGCTCGTCCCTAAATAGAAACAGATACTGGCACTATGGCAAATTGCGTTTCGCCAGGAAGCTTAATTAACTTTACAATGTTCAGTGAATCGACAATTCGCGCGAATGTGCATGCGACAGAATACACCGCAGATACGACAGTCGCCGTTGGGTCATCGATGAGGGCAAAATGACGGCGGCGGCTGTAATACGGACCGTCGCTATATTTCGACGATCCTCCTTTCGTTCTCTCCGCACGAGCACCCTCGTTAAGCGACTACGTGTTCGCGATTCTCAATCGGCCAATCCCGACATACCAACATTATTTCTCGACGGTTGATCGGTCACGATATCATTTCGGATTCTGCCTTTAATCTTCCCGTTTTATATTCTTTAAAGTTTTAAAGGGTGCAAGAAGTCGTGACGTCACATAAGATTCGTTATCTACATCACGGTCATTCCCTCTGATTTATGTCACAAAAGACATATTTTTGATACATATTTTTTTGACGTTTTCTTTTCCTGAAGAAGAATCACTGCGTAATGAAAAAAGAAAACGATGGGAATCGGAAAATCCACGATTTACCTCGTACCACACACATACACGCATATAGAGTCACGTGTGCGTATCTAGCTACGCTATCGTAGTCTCCGTAGATGTACGTGCCCGCGACTGCCAAGAGTCACAAGAAGAGACCAACGAAAAGCGAGCAGCCGGGCTAGGCAGCTATGTACGTCACGTCTGGGTTCTGGATTACATTTATATCCCCATGCCACCCCGTGCCCGGTGAGCCCAGGGGGCCGATGCGCCAATACGTGCCTATAATCTTCCGCCTCATACTCTTTCACTCACTCGCTCGATCGGCGAAAGCTGCTTTCCATCCTGCCTCTACGGATCACGAGTCTGCCCGCCATCTCACCTAAATCATCCATGCATACACGTGCAAATCTTTATGCGTCCGTGTGTACGCGTATATAAAAGACTACGAAGTATACGTATATGTGCGAGTAGTCTCGGACAATTGCTGGAGAATAGTAACTCACGCTTCGCGATGGTGACTACGTTGCCAGTAGTAGATCTCTTAGCTATTACACCTGCGGGACACTTTATTTGTGAACGATGTCTCGGCCATGACTCGAAAATCCTTATCCGGCGATTTCGCGGTACTTCGGCGATGTCAGATAACGCAGAGAGTCGAAAAAGAAAATGCATCAATGACGTCGATATTGCGAAGATTCAACGGGGCTCGAAATCATCAAACTGTTACGACGAGAGTTACGAGTTTGCTTGGGAAATCTGGCGTTTATTTATATTGTTTCAAAGAATTAAATGCTGGAAGCTCGTTTAGAGATACATTACTGTCCTCATTGAAAGCAGAAATACATTTTAAAATTCTATATTATATATATATATATATATATATATAAAGAAAGATAAAGAAACTCTATTGATTACTTTTCAAAAGCGTTTATTAAATTTTAATTTTAAAACGCCGAAATTATAACAATAATTATTATTGTTAATATAACAGCTGTTATTAATTACATAATGCATAATTATATGAGTTTATGTGAGTTTATGTAAAATTTGCTAATGTACATTAATACAATATATTTCTTGATAATTTCACGTTCTGAATTTTCTCTAATAATATTCAATCGCTTTAACACTAGAATTACTGCCGATAGTATTCCATTAGAACTACCGAAAATGATAATTTTCTATCTTTGCTTTCTATCTTTGATTAGTAAAGAGTTATTTTGATATTATTTAAATGTTAAAATTTTTATATTCATATATTTTCAATATTCTGTACTGTATAATGTAATATATAATATAATATAAAAAAGAAAAAAATTAAAATAATTAGCGGAGTCAAAATGATCGGTTCTAGTGTTAAATCTGACAAGCATTGTTAGAAAAAAGGCTTTTTAAGGTTTTTAAGGTATAATTTTTTATGAAGTGCTTTATACATTAAAGAATTGACATAATGTGCGTTTTGAACAGCAAACGTGAAAATATTCAATATCGATAAGCCTTGGAGAGAAAAAGTTCTCTAACTGCCCTTTCTGAAGTCCAATTTGTATTTGTCGCTTGTCCTCTCGCTTTTACTTCCCTCCTCCCCTCTTTATCCCATACAAGGTGATTTACGAGGAAGGCTTAACACAAGTTGGTTTGTTTTTATCAATAGTTAATTCGCAATTTACATTCATTTAAATATTCATACCGCCGTCGCCGCGAAAATCCGGAGCTGTCGGTCCCCCGCATACTTATTTGCGAGTTCTCGGTTCCTCCTTTCTCTCTTTCTTTCTCCCCTTCACAATCAGTTTATATCTCTATTTCTCTCTCTCTCTCTCTCTCTCTCTCTCTCTCTCTCTCTCTCTCTCTCTCTCTCTTTCTCACTTTTTCTCACCTTCACCGCTTTCACAGAGAACGACAAAATCCAGCAGAATACGTTCGAATGCTTCTGCAAACCAAAACCTCCCACGCATTAAATTCTAAAGCCGCTTTCTAGTTTCGTGACCTTATCCTCTTTCTCACGCGCGATGACTTTGCGAACGAGCTTCTCATGTCGTCAAACTTTGTTCCGAAAACATTGTGATCGCGGTTACATTGACGCCGTATATACGTTCAAAAAAAAGTAAAAGATACGTAGTGACTACAGTCGCGAGTGAATTTGTGACAGAGTAATATCATAATATAGATCTAATTAATTAAGCTCGATGTTAGCGCGGTAATTCAGATTAAATTTATGTACCATATATACTGTACCTGAATAGAAGGCTAATTATGCGAGTGTATTTAATAAAAGGATCTATATGACAGAAATATGCGTAAACATTGTGTAAACATTTTTAATTTACAATGCAATGTGTAGTACATGTGCAGAATTAATTAGTAAAAAGGCTGCGATCTAACATATCTAATGAAAAAATATTAAGTTACAAATAAAATGATTAAATTTTGAATGTTTTTTTAAGTAAACGCGACGGCAGCTTGTTCGATCGAGACATCGAGAAATCGAGACATAAGACGTCTTAAAAACGACTAAAAAATGTGTAAAAAACGTCTTAGATCCGATTTTGAACTTGCGTGCTATCTGGGGATACTTATACGAGAGAATCTGAGATTTGCATGATGAATTGCATGAAGAAACATAAAATAAAGTTATTATTAATATTATTAAAATAAAGTTATTATTATTTTAAGCTTTTTGGCTTAGAGCTGATTTATAGTTGATGTCTAACAAAACGTGCGATACATTTCAGGGTACACGTATGCGTTTTCTAGCGAGAACGGAAATCCAACTTTCTAGGTAAATACGTATATCGTACTGAATGAATAATAATTTCTGGAAATGAAATATCACGGTTGCGCATTCCCTGGCGGTTGAAAACAATTCTCATTCAACACATTTGATAATTCACTTGTATTTAATAAAATGTTGAATTTTATTCGACTAGTCCGTGTCTAGCTCGACGAAACTTTTCTCTCAACTTGATATTGCCGGCGCATCCGGAACAATACGCAGTGTGTAACCAAAGTTACCGAAACGCGCTGCTAAAGCTCTCTCTCTCTCTCTCTCTCTCTCTCTCTCTCTCTCTCTCTCTCTCTCTCTCTCTCTCTCTCTCTCTCTCTCTCTCTCTCTCTCTCTCTTTCTCTCTTTCTCTCTTCTCTCTGTGTCTGAAAATCGAGACTCGATGTCAAATTTGCAAAAGTACCATCCACGTCTTGGCTGAAACTTTGTTTTTATTCTGTTCTCGGGAAGGAATATATGTGGCATATACCGGCGGGGCCGACCTCTCTCGATTCACATCCACGGAACCATCCTTTTTCCGAAACTTGTCAGTACGCACGCATATTTGCGTGTTTTATTCATGAAATACGTGGCTGTCTATCGTATCGGCGTGATAAGATCCGGAAATTGCATGTACGATGTTCCGCCGCGTAATCTTGTCGCCTTCGGAACGAGCCACTACCTGCAACGAAACGACGCAAACGCGACGTGTAGAATTTATCTGGCCTTGATATGACTGCTTCTCTACGACGGAAAGTTAGCTATTTTCCACCAGATATTGAGATCGAAGCTATATGCAGTATCTCAGGCATTTCTCGTGCTCCTCAAATCTTTCTCAAATATAAAATGGAATCAGTAACTATGAAGGCATTGAAAGTTTAACGATCTAAAAATTAATTATTAAATAAATGTGAAGCTAATACAAATAAAATTAATAATTTTTTTATTATACATTTTTTATATATTATATATTTTTATTATTCATTATTGTATATATTAATATTATTATATATATTAATAAATATTATATATTTTTATTGTATAATATCTACTATTTATATACTGTTAGAATTTTAGTTTCATATGAAATCGTTGCTAATAGAAATATACATTCTACTCATCTTACGTTAATTGACATCTCATTAAGAAAAATATAAGAATGATAAAGAATAAGTGACATTTTATTTATATTTAATATGAATTTATGACAGAGATTAATTTTTCAGAAGTTCTTGATTCATTTTCCCTTTTATATAATAAATCCAGAATAGTGCAGTCAGGAATTACGAAAATTTTGACTATTATGATTATCACATGCGTCACAGTGCAGCACGACAGTGCAGCACGTGCTCTGTAAAAACCGGCTGGCGTTATACGATCGCTGCAGGTGCAAGTTGAATGCGCGCCGATGCATTCGATTAAAGTTTATGAAGTTTGTGCCTCGATAGTGACTTGGAAAGAATAGTTTTGCTTAAGTATCTAAAAATTTAGTGCAAATTTAGCACGAATATAGTGCGCAAATTCGCACTCCTATACAGCGATAACCCGGTAGCGTACCCGTGGCGAACATTCCCTGTATAGCGATAACGTAGTAGCGTCAATGCCGTCATAAAAGAGTTAAATAATAATTTGTAAAGTTGTGATAACTTTTTTTTGCTTCTCATGTACGTAAAAATTTCTATACGAAAAAAAACAATAAAATATTTAAAAATTTTGCTAAATACAGATCTGAAAATAATGTTGTTATATCAACAAAAATAATTATGTAGAACTCAAACTGATTGCTAGAATGTCAAAACTTTTTGCAACATTGTTTATTATGTTTGAACGTTCTACATAACTATTTTGATAAGTTTAACAAAATTATTTTCATCTAAATTTGTATCCAGCTAAATTTTTACTTCAGTAACATCGTTCTTTCCATGTACGGTCGCAGAACAATTTATTTTTTATGTAATTTGGTGAATCATAATTGGCATCAACAACGCACACTTGGACGACGTTTATATATACGTGTACACGTCGATCGCGCGGACAATGTCACGCTCTCGTGTCCTCGTCGCTAATGACTCATTATCACGAGCAATCGCCCCCTTATACACGACGTCGCCGCTCTCGTCTCCTATCACGTTAAAGCGCTCTTGTCAGGCCTATCTTTCGCTTTGCCTGCGCATCCGCGTCCGCTGCATACATATTCAATCCGTCATGCGATCAATTGTTAATCAATTAATTAACAACGCGAGCGGCGCTTTAATGACAGCGCGCGATACTGCCACGCCTCACGAGACTCATTTAAGCACTCTGTTCATTATCTGCGCAACGTAATTCTCCGGTAACGACGCTGCAACGCGAAAATACTCGCGATTCATGCAAATTTAAATATTAATTCAGAATTTCTAAAAATCCATCTAATTAACGAAATGTGTTCTAAAATGATTCTGATTTACAACCTGTATGAAAATTATATAATGCTTGTGGAGTAATCGTGTCCAAATATCACGTTATAGAACATTTTTTACGTTTTGAAATATGACAACTTTTATCTTCTTTTCTAAACAAGCATTATTTTTTTAAATTAAATATTATTTAATTTACAATTGTGAATTGATTTTGTGTCAGAATTTTCAAAGAAACTACCACGCAATATTTTTGACATAATACACTTGCTAATACTGTTATTAATACAGAACCTCAATAACTCGAACTTTTGTAACTCGAAAACTTCTATAAGACAAAAATTTTGTTTATTTCTTTCCGCTCTGTTGCGGAAAACCTCTATAAATCGAAACAAAACCTGTTTTAACTCAAATTATTTGTCAAATATTTAAATGTATTATTTTACCTAACTCGAATTTAAAGCCAAACCTCTACAAATTCACTACTATAAGTCAAACTTCCATATCGCTGCCCCTAACTCGAAATTGTAGCTATGTGTCATAACGTCTCGAATCTCAAACAAATAAATGATGGAAAACATAAGACACTTATCGCAGCTTTACCTCCCCATTCTTTAACAGTGTATGTCCACGCAAGCCACACGTTTGTCGTTAAGCGAAAGCATAATTTCCATTATTTCCGCGTCTTTAATTGTTATTCTCGCGTTTACGTTGTGTAAAATGAGCTCTAGTATCGACTAAGCAGGCCAGAACAGCGGTAAACGTTTTACGAAATTTTGTAGAAAGATGCAGTAATATTAAAGACAACGTATTCTCTGCTTTAATTACCGTTGAAAATGCCATTGGTCAACAATGCATTAATTCATAATAGAGTAAAATTACAGATTTTTTAAATAACCATGAGTAATAGCCTATTTGTTTTATAATTGTATTTATTATATGCAATAAATAATTCACTATCAAAAATTGAATTTTTTTCCTTTAAAAGTCATTATAATCGGAAAATTATTAACTTTCGTATAAAGCCTCCGTAAGTTGAATTTTCATATGTTAACCCTCTTTTACTCGAAAACTTCGATAAGTCGAAACCTCTATAACTTAAAAATTTTAGATCTTCGGTTACATAATGATCGCCAGATCGAGCCTTGAGTAAGGCTCGATGAAAGTTGACTAGCTCGACTGCCTAATTCAGACTACTGGAACTCGAATCTTGCGTCGGGATTTGTGCTTAGCACGCATACACGTATGACAATCAATGGGCGCGTTCGAGTTAACAAAACATTGACAAAACTGCTCGCCGAGCGATCAAATATGATTGATTCTTATTTATAGATTTACCCAATTACATTAAATTGCTCGGTGAGCAGACCAGTTACTTCGGCTTGAACACGGCTAATCATACACAATCAGACAATCCCGCGGACTAATACCAAAATCGCGAAACATATAATTCGGCTCTTTTCTGGAACTTCCTGATCGCATTATTTCTCTATCGTTTTTTCAACGATCAAAAAATACATATACAGGGTGTCTCAAAATGATCTGACATTTTAATTTATTAATAAAACATATTATTTATTTGAAAAGTACACATGTTTTTAGTTTAATATAAAGTACAAACATGGAGGTTATGTGTGGAACACAATATCCGATAAATGGCCGTCTAGACTCTGTTTGCAAACGTTCATTCTTTTGACAAAATTTTCAATGACATTTTGAAATAATTGCGGACTAATTTCA
>JANQDE010000103.1:429541-447555 GCA_037157785.1 Cephalotes varians | reverse complement strand
ATCCATACGCACGTATTTGCGATACATTCTACGCAAGAGAATATTAAACTGCGCGAGTAGCGCATTAAATTTCAACGCATTCGCGACATCTTGAAGTTGATATTTCATGTATTGTGGCTCGCAGCTTAGCAATGCTCCTCGCTACTGATGCCTGGCTACACTCAGAAAGCTCCTCAAAATCCATACTCTTGCAGAGCACGCACACACACACAGTATATAGGAGTATACACACATATATATATATATATATATATATATATATATAAAGCAGTCACAAATCAAATATATTTATACATCTTTCGCGCGCGCGCGCATAAAGTAGCGAGTCGCGGTTAAAACGACGTGTTTGGCGGTAGAAATACCGTAGAACTGCACTTGACACCTGTGCCCGAATTCGAGATTTTCCTCCGTCAGTTCTTCTCCCCTTCCTTCTCTCCGACAGGCAACCACTCTTCTTCTCGACTTCCACCATCTCCACTTCTCCCGCTGCACCCCTCTTGTCAACCCCATGCAGCTGGCCGGAACCCGACGTTCACTCCATTCGCCACTTTGATTCCTGCAACTGGCCCTGCAAAATTACCTACCTACAGTGAACTCGCGTTGAGGTTTTGCGGTGCCGGCCGGCCGCGCGGTATATCAACGTTACTGCTGCAACGACGATTTTGCAGTGTGTTTGCGCGTGCGGCCGACTCGGCCCAATTTTACATGCAATTTCGCGGCGGTGGGCGGCAGCGGTGGGATCCGGCCGAGAACGCCGTGGTTTTTAATTATATCTACTCGGTCGAGCCGCTCGGCGAGATATTAACCGGAAATCATTCCGGTCGTTGCAGCGGCCCGCTCTGCTATCGACATTGTGTATGTCTCGTACTGGCTGGGAAAGAACGCAAGGATAGTGGAACAAAAATGGAACTATCAGGGCAATCGTTACGAATCGTTATGAATTGTCGCATCCGGGGGATAATCCGAATACTTTGATGCGAGCGCGTTAATCGTTATTGGAGTTTTAAAATTTTTATACTCGCAGAGCCGAGGGTCACGCGTGCTTGAAAAAAGTGACCGATAGGAAGATTACATCACGAGATAACATGAAGTACTATACTTTTTGCTATCGAAGCAATATTTGGCACTTTTCTTTTTTTTCCATTTAGTTAATATTCCGTCATTCGAAAATAAAATATCGCAAATGGATCATCGAGTTTTTATTATTGTTTTAGAAATATGTATTTCTTCTTATTACTCCCATTATCCGAATTCAATTATTTCAATTATTTCAATTCGTCCTACACATTTTCTTTTTTGGTATATACATTGATGAAGAATAAAATAATACTACAGCAATAATGGTTTTTGTATCATTAAAGAAGATTAAAGAAGAAGAAGACTTGTACGTCCACGTAATGTCCGGCGAAGATACTTAATTTTTTGATATTATTCGCGAACGGCATCAGGCGCAGATGACCGTTTTGCAAGAGTACTCTCAGTTTCTCAGTTGTTGTGATTTATCATCCGCCCTGCCGCATACACTCCCACAAATGTCATTAAGCGCGAATGATATCGAGACCGCGTGGCTATCGTTACCAAACGCGGGACGTTTCCATTAAGTGCATCGCGAAATGAATGCGGGCGCGCGAGCGATGAGAATATATGGGGCTCTCATTCCAAATCATATTTCTGCCATTAACATGGCCAATTTTAAAGGAAATGTCGAAATGCGAAAGCGCAACCCTTCAGCGAATAATAATTCTCGCGCGGAACTCGAGCTCGACTCTTTTTCAGATGGAAATACGACGAACTGCTGCGAACAGCATAACGTTCGAAAGCACGAGGAAACATTTTATCTTTGAAGTCCAGTATTCGCCGCAGAGGCGACGAAAAATATCGTGATTCGTATAAAATTTTTTCTCCCTCCGAAGAAATTTTATTTCTCGCTCGATCGAGTATGAACAATTATCGCTTATACGCACGCAGAAGTATATATTTCTAGATGCGAAGCACGCGTACGCTGCTATTCGATGATTAATATCGGTGACAAAAAATGCATCCACTTGGAAGCGAAACGACAAGCGAGCACTCAAGCTGCCACAACTCGGCTTCAACGGTGTCATAGATCCCGACAGTGGCATGTATGTGGCTCGCTCGCCGAGAGAGAGAAACCCTCCTCGAACGTCGCTGCTATCGACAGATATCGACCGAAATGCGCGAAGAAAAAATATTTCCGACGTTTCATGCGCGCTTCTTCCACTTCACATAACGCACCCCGGAAATGTCCACTCGTCTTGGTTCGAATCGTTCCGGCTTTTATGTACGTGCCATGCGCGCGTCCACCAGCGACTGACAACGACGGCACATCAAACGCAGCCGGGAAGAAATACGTCCTGCGAATGTGATTTGTTGTCGCGTTTACCGAGCGCGAAGCCGGAAAGGAATGGATCGTTAAAAACGCTTGCGAAAACGACGACACTTGCTGTGGCGAACGATGCGCATAAATCACAGTTGGAAAATTTGTATTAAATTTAACACATTTTACTTGTTTATGAAACAATTCATCCAAATTAATTTAACATAAAAAATAGAAATGTCGTGTGGTTCCGTATGAGAGCGACGGACTCGTAAGTGACAGATCGAACCCACACATCCCATGTATACAGAGATTTTTAAGTTCATAATCTTTAGCGGAACAGAGGAACTCTTTAGATCTGAATGATGTACAGAGACTGATAGTCCCACTCGCTCTCATTACTACTATTATTACTACTACTAATATGTTAGAAAGTAGCACAAACATTATGTAAAAATTAACACAAAAAGTGCAACATTTTGACACAATTTGGAAACTATTTATGGAAGCATATTTCTTCAATAAAATTAAAACAACACCAGACTCTCGATTGCGCGGTCTAGCTCATGGATCGTGTCCAGGAATCAAAAGTGATCAAGGAAAGGAACTAGCCAGAGATTATGTGCAAAAGAATTAAATTTATTCAACAGAAACGCGAAATAAAAGGCTGGATTTACCATAATTTTGACAATAGTAACACGAGATGACGAGATGACAGCAAGTATGACAGCGAGATGCTTGGATAAGAGACAGCGCGAGACGATTACGTTACAGTGACCAGGACAGAAAGCGACGCGAGTCGTTTATGCTGCGCTAATTACAAATGACGGCGTAAGATGACTATAATACAATGGCAAAAAGTAGCTAGTAAGCGCTTTGTGCTAATTAGATTTTATTTTTAGATCTAGAAGAATAGTCCTATCTCAATTTAGATCTAAATGTATAATCCAATCAGCGTAAAACGCTTACTAAGCTGCTTTCTCTGCAGAACGCCAATGAGTTGTGACGAAAGACGATGATTATGTAAAATGATTATTTTATAATAATTAACGAGACGAGCGGACGTAATTTCCAGCGGCGCGTATATGTTCGAGATAGCGATGTCGCATAGTGCGACGGGATCGTGTCGTGTCGCGGAGCGGCGTCAGTTATCGGGAGTCGAAATCGATAGCGGATCGATAGGTCGGGCTAATTCTCGGCGCGACGCTGTGAGCGGGTGCGCAATCCGGTCTCGCTGGATGGTCGTGAGCGGTGCGCGTTAATGGCGCGAGAGATCGCGGGGCGCGCAATTCGAAAGTTTCGATTGTCGCGGATGCAGTTCGAGCCAGGACGGCATAGCTGCCGAGAACTCTCGGCAGAAGCGGAGAACACTCTACCCCTGTTTCTCGTCGAAGGCTCCGAGGATGTGTCGGATGGTTGACGGCCGAAAACGCTCGGTAGAGGCGGAGAACGCTCAACTCCTGTACGTCGGTTAGCCAGGTAGCCGGGAAGCTAGTGAGCAAGCTGCCGAGAACGATCGGCAGAGACCGAGAACACTCGATCCCTTGGTTCTTGCTTTGCTCGTTTAAAAAAAATTATACGCTCGGCAATTTCCGTAATCGCTCGATTCAGTCCGTCGATCGTCTTCCCCACATTGCGCGGATTATTCGATGTGTGGCTTCGGTGAGTGAGATCGACGACGTTCGGCCGCCGTTTTTCATACGCGCATAGTCGGAGATTTAGCGGAACAATGCGTTTTTAAGATGCATCGTTACAAAATTAATACATTTATATGTTGAATTAACACATTCATTCATTCATTTTTTATTCATTTATCTTAAAATTTATGTTTTAACATTACATTATTTTTATATTATTTGCACATTACTTTTATAAATTATGTTATTTTAACGCTAAAAATGTTAAATATCAATTTAACACAAAATATTCAAATAATATAATTTATTAATAACATTACATGTTTAATAACATTATGTTAAATTTATATTCGAATGTGTTAAAAATTCAACACAAAAACTTTAACAGGGACTATTTTAAACGCAAGTATATAAAATGTTTTTTTATTTTGTTCCAAATGTACGTAGTCGTTAAAATACTAAATTACACGCTTATAAGAGCTAATTGTTTTAACAGCAAGAGATTCGTATAAACAAATTGAAGGTAAATTTGTGAATTTATTGCAGGCAAAAGAATAAAGAACACAATTCGCCGTTTAAGTATTTGCTACTAATTTTATATTATTTTAGATATAAAAAATTAATTTGTAATAAAAATTGATTAAGAATGTAGATATTTTCTATCATTGAAGACGGGCCCAAAAATTTCAAATTTTACCATAATTCGGTGACTTTTAAAAAAGTAATCTGCTATTTTCTAGTCTAGTTTTCTTCAGGACATTTTGCTGTACAGATTAAAGTGATATTAAAATGATAATAACATAAATGTAAAACTTTAATTTTCGCTTAAAGATTGACATTATTTATCATTTTGTAGTAACATTTTTCTAAAATCTACTTTAAGTTCAATCTGTAATGTCCTGAGGAAAATTAGACCAGAAAATAGCAAATTGTTTTCTTAGACACAAAATCACAAAAATTCAAAATTTTAGAGCCCATCTTCTATAACAAAAAACTTCTATATTTTAAATAAATTTTGTATTACAAATTAATTTTCTACATTTTAAATATAGTAGTAAATAATACTTTAATAGAAGACTATATTCATTTATTTCCTTTCCTTAAAATATATTCTTAAATTTCATCCCTCTCCAATTTAACCATACAAACATCTTACTTTTCATTGATTTTTTTTATATTGAAACTATTGCATCCAGAAATTATTCTTATGTAGTGTATCTACGTCATTCTCTTCATTCCTTTTAAATATATATATATATTTTTTTTATATTAAAAAAATCGCAGTATAAAAAATATATAAAAATATAAAATATAAAGAAGTAATAAAACGTAAAAATATAAAAATAATAAAAAGCAATAAAAGTATACACGCGCGTAATGTTTTTTGATATTGAAAACCAAATAATACAATTTATCTGGCAGCTATATAGCCGTGCCGAAAAAGGCGTTAAGCGCAATATGCGCGCAAATTTCATTCGACGCTCACAAAGTTTCGTCCCAGATTCATAGCGTGGTGTACACGCGGCCGTGCGCGCGCGCTCGTTAAAAGTACGATTCGTTTCCATTAAGTGCATCGGGGATGATCACCTCGGGGGAATCGCTCGCCTAGCTCCGCATACGTAGCGAATTAAGTCGTTAATATCAAACACCTTGGTCGCCGGTCGTCCGAAATTTTGGAAATTACGAAGTTTAGTTACACACCAGGCGCGCCTGGAGAATGGAAGGAGCTGATCCTCAGGAGCCTGCTTACGTATTCCGCTGGTAATTAGATTTGACACCCGAATTTGCGAACGCACGTTTACCGTCCTGCAGGCGCGCACTACTCGTGCATTACTTCGGATTGTCCTTGTGAACGGCTGCGCGAAATTGTTGCTTCCGGACTTTGCGGCAAGAGCTCCGCGACTAATGCACAATATCAGCTTTGTGCTCTCTAAACATGATTATTTTATATTGAAAATGCAGAGATGTTTCTTAGACGCGAACGCACTTACGCAATTTCATTCGCAAATAGTATTTTGCTTTCTTCAAATTCTATTCAGCAATTTGACGTGAGAAATAAAATGAAACGCGGATAGAAGATTACTTGAATTGCTGTATTTCATTACTCATATAGCGACTGACATGTCACAAATCCATGAAATTGTCGCAATGTAAATGGACAATTGTAAATAAAAGTATATGTGAATAAAAAACTTCTCTTCAAAATTTTGATTTTGAAAAAGCATCGATTATTTTAAATATTGTCTGAATTTAAATATCGAAAATACTCTTCCTAAACAAACGTTAAACGATTTCGCTGGCTAATGCTGGTTAATTCTGCTCAAGTAATTCTCTGATCAATTAATTTTTAAAGAATTTTTATTCAACAAATAAAATATTTGCGTTTTTCTCTCTCAGTAAATCCTAGTGCTCGAATTATCATTTCAGCACATTTCATTTTTTTTTACAGACTCGAATCTATTTTAAGTAAGAATTTCTTGACAAAAAATATAAACTGAAATCTGATAACTACAGCTGCATGTGAATTGTTGGTGAAAAAAAACTAAAAATATTCTATGCGAGACAGCAATTTTTATTTTATCAGTAGTTTATTATTATTAGTAATTGTGTCAGTGCATTTTTAATTGCAATATGTTTTTTTAACGTCGTCCATGTGAGTCGCGCAGTAGTAAAATTGCTCGCGCGAGAAATGTGATACCATTAAAACATTTTAACATAGTGCATGCAGTCAAAATGCAATGACTCGTTATCGACATAATTCAATTAAAATTTGACAATATATATTTTGAGATTTACAATATTTATTTATTATCCATTATTAGATTTACAATATTTAGTTGTTATTAATTGTTTTATAATTTGCGATATTTATTTATTAGGAAAAAGCTAATCGTTATACCATTTTGTTTTTGGTCAGTATATTTTTCTTAATAAATAAAACTTTGGAAGCATAAATATAAACTAAACAGTATTTTCTATCAGATGATATAGCATTTTATAATATCGTTTTAAATTTTGTAATAATTAATTTTTACAGTAATTTCTACAATAGTTAATTTTTTCGTCAGGTAAGCAAAAGCGTCTGAATAAAATGAATCCCAAAACTAACATAGGTAGTAATGCCATATCTTTCTATTCTTTTTTTCATAGAGAAGTCATCTATACAAAATATCTACAAGTTTAATGTATATAAAGATTTCTTTTCCCTTCAATGTAATATGTTTTTTTGTTGATTTATGCGCGTACTTTATGCTATCCCATAGACACAACATGTAGCGAAACAATATAAGGAATATAAAGAATAGATTGAATTATTATCTTATCTATCTCTTAATATGAGTATATAGTATATTTTTATTTCTTTAACTCTAAATAGATTATGTTTTTTATCAGTATTAATAAAATGCAATGTTAATTTTAATTTTCGAAAAATAAGAGGGTGTCCTTTTAGACCTATATGAGCGATACATTCGGTGATACTTTTTCACATAGACGTGCGCCACTTATTGTTAACATTTTACTTTTTATTTTTCACAAAGAACAAATACATTACAAATCAATTACGCAATCTCGATAACCTGACATTTGTGAATTGCCAAAATACGATCTTTATACTGACAATTGCTCTCGCATCATGAAATGAGCAAAGCGAGAGTACCAATCAACATCGCGGATAAGCGGTAACAATTATTATAAATCTTTTTTCTAAGAATGGATCAATTTCAACACATTTAACTTTATTGAGAACGCGGAGATAACTTTAAATCGCGCACCAGAAATTGAACGACGTAACGATATATCGGAGATGCATGGCTACTGTGCGACGTGAATATATTTTTAAACGTATTTTTCATGCGACTACTTTTGGTCCCGTCGAAATTGGTAATTCCTTTGAGCTACACTCTTGGAAGCGGAAGTGGAAGGAACTACCCGGAACATTATCATTTATATGAAATCCTTTGCGCGTCCTTATGCATAGTCATTATCCCATCGCTTTTTACCGCTATCCCTCCAGGAGGAGCTTGTGGAAACGACGAAAACAAGAATAGTTCGATACACGTACGCGTGGAAAGGCGACAATCTTAATTAAAGGGCGCTGGCTAGCCCCTGCAATTTTATTCGGCATTAATTCGAGCCAAGTTCAATTACACGCGCTTTAAGGCGACCTGGCCTTTCCGCAGTTTAGCGCTTACGAACAAATTGATTAAAAAGCTCGGTTCGAAAATTGCGCGCCAATTGACGCGAAGTCTAACTAAACCCTAGCAAAACAATAATAAATGGAGTAATAAATGGAGAATTATCATGTTTGTTTTTTTAAATGTAATTGATTTTTGCAAACAATAGTTCGCATACTTGTTCTTCAAAACTTTTATTATAATGTAATACAATACTACACAATACTACATACACACACGCGCGCGCGCGCGCGCGCACACACACACACACACACACACACACACACACACACAAAGAAATATTGCACTCTTACTTCAAAAGTGACGCGACTCAAAAAATTAAATTTTTCAGAAAAATTATTTTTTAATTAACAACTTGACAAAATCATTAACTAATTAAATACCAGGAAAAAAAATATATTTTTAACAGGATTAATTTTTACCATTTTCGTTTCACAACTCTTAAAAAAATCATTCTTTTTGGATTGTAATAATTTTTTATGAAGCCAAGTTAGTTTACTCTATTCGTATCATCTATCACTGATTAACTTACGTTAACTTACTTTCCTTTACGAATATAACCTTTCTATTGCAGTCTACCAAGATTTTCCTCATACATAATACAGTATACGCATGCATTCATTACTGGATTAAGTGTCTCTACTGTCGCGCATGCGCTAAAAAAGCGGCCTATCTAGCAACACTAATTCTTCTCTTTTTCTAAAATGTATTGTTTATATATTTAATATTAGATTCTTAAATTAATTTTTACATAAAATTAAGCAAAATATCCTCAAAATACATTTTATTTACTTTCTTGGAGCCTTTAGTTAGTCTTCAAGGAATCATTTCATTTGAACACAAGTGAAGAATTTTATAATACTATGCCTTCTGTATATAATTTTTTAAACATGAGAAAGTAAAGCGTCGCCGCGGCCATCTGTCGGTGGTGTCGTACTACTCCCGGGTGAGCAGTAAAGTTTTAGTGAAGAGTTTATTTAAAAGATATAAGTTGTTCAATGTTGTTTCAATGTTGCAGAAACATTATCAATCAATACAATAAGAAAAATCAATTTAGATTCAACGTTGAAAAGTCATTCACACTTCAACATTCAATTACAATGTTTCGACAACGTTTTTTTAACGTTCTATGCTGTATGGAAATGTGACAATTAACCCATATTCGGGATTGATTGTCTCATGTTCCAAGGTTAGTAGTCACATACTCAGGACTTTTTCGCAATAACGACATGGTAATTCGTGTTAAATTTTAATGCAGCTTGTTGGATAGATAAATTATGTATTTTCACTGCTCTAATGGCTTCTAAAATAATATCGGGCGAAATTTTACGTCTATCTGTTTTCCTTTCATATTTTTGTATCATAGTTACAACTTAATCTCATATAACTTTTGAACGACTGTTCAAGCTAATGTTATTAGATGGACGTGGTTTTCTCAAAAAATAGATAAAAAGGCTCATTTAGGATAATTTATCTCATGACTGTTTTTTAGTAAGAGAAATTATATTCACAAATTTTATTATATATATTGGGTTGAATAAAAAGCAATTTCGTATTTTTAGGTAAAATTAAAAGACAAAATTTTCATATTAAAAAATAATTTTATTCAATAATGTATTCACCGTTCTTTCAACAACTTTGCGTCACCTTTCAGGCAATTTGAAAATTCCATCCTCCCAGAACTTCCTAGTTTTATAGACGAAAAACTCTTCAAGGTGCTTTTTGCAATCTTCCAAAGAAGTGAAATTTTTTCCAATAAGAGAATTTTACAAAGATCTAAATAAATAAAAATCTGACGGTGCAATAAGGCGGATGAAGCAAGACATCCCAGTCAAACTGCAATAATTTTTGCCGTGAGATTTCAAAGCGACGTGAGGTGTAGCGTTGTCTTGATGAAACACGACACTATGACAATTTGACAATTCTGGACGCTTTCCGTCGATTGCTGCCTTTAAACGGTCCAATTGGGAACAATATTTCTCAGAATTAATCGTCTGGTTTTGCGGAAATTCATAATACACAATTCCTTTGCAGTCCCACCAAATACACAGCATAACTTTCTTTCGTGAATATTTTGCTTCGGTGTGGTTTGTGGCGGTTTATCTTTTTTTCTCTACAATCTTTTGCGCTGTACATTATTATAAATTATCCACTTTTCGTCGCCGGTTATCATCCATTTCAAAAATGGACAGTTTTCATTGCATTTGAGTAATAAATCGCAGATAGAGATGCGGTCCATTAAATTTTTATCGCTTAAATTGCGGGGTATCCAAATATCCGAGATATGTAATCAAGTGTGTGTAAATGATTTACAACGGTCTTTTGTGATACGTCGATTATCTCTGCGATCTCTCGTGTCGTATAATGTGGATTACTTTCGATTAAACTTTTGATTTGGTCATCATCAACCATCAAAGGCCTACCTGAGCGCTTACGATCTTCACAAGTCGTATCATCGGCATGAAATTTCACAAACCAATTTTGACACACACGTTCGCTTACGGCATCTTCTCCATACACCGCCCATATTTTTTTCTGGTTTGCGTTGCATTTTTCCCCTTGCGAAAATAAAAAAGCATCAAATACCGAAAATATTGTTTGTTTTGCTCCATCTTTCAAAAGCCACTAAATAAAAATTAGAGTTCAAGTCCATGACTTAAAATACTTTAAACTCGATTCTCAAAGTTTTATGCATCAGGTGTTCTGATACGTTTTATTCGCTCTATGTAAATATGCAAACTGGCCTAATTTTCGTTGAATGATTATTATATTTAATATTTAAATTAAATAAATTACATTTGGATGACAATTATAGCTTATGTTTTTTTCTCAGTTGAAAATTGAGATTTGAAATGGCAAAAAAAGTACAAATAATATCTTTGTAATAATTTGCATGGCATTATTTATAAAAAAACATGTATTTAAGTAAAATTTTTATTTTGTCAAAAATATTTTTTAGCGGAAAATTATTTAAAAAATTTTAACAATTGCACTAGAAAAAAATCAAACTGGAATCATTATAATTATCATCCTTTATGGGTATATGGTATAAATATATGAGTATAAAAATATGAAATCAATATTATAAAATGCACATCTTTTAAATTCAAATATGTTTTAAAGTTATATTTTAAATTTGTACATCTCTACACTATAAAATCCCACACAAAGTATTAATTATTATTATTAATATTATTAACAGGTCTTTTTTTTCAATCATTTTTTGTAATAGAATTTAAAGTAACATTTATTCCTATTGCTATAATTACTTAGGCATTTTTCATGAAAAAATTAATATACAAAATGACGATCAATCAAATTATGTTAATGAGTAAAAAGATAAATAAATAATCATGCGCATGATTCTGTTAATTCGTAGAATATATGCTATGTGTACGTACGAACCTGAAACATTGCTGCGGCAACATATCAGCAATATTGAATGTTTATACGAAGACAATGTAGTACGGCAACATTGCAATGATATTGAGACAATATGGCTTGGCAATGTGCAATGTAGCAATATCGTGGCTATGTTTTGACAATATTCAATGCTATGTGGGAGGAGATCAGCAAAATTTACTCACCAACTATATTTTCTTAAAAGTTGTTATAAATAATATATGTGATGCTTTTGGCACAAATAATTTTATACAACAAATTAATATTTTATCAGCATTCTACAGTATAAAGAAGAGAATTTTTTGGTATATATATATATATATATATATACAGGGTGTTCAAAAACGATGGGTCGAAAATTCGTGGAGTGGTTGATGACGCCAAAATAAGCGGAAAATGTCAAAGGAATTAAGGTCCTAAATCCTACCGTTTTCGAGCTGGAGACACTGAAAGGATGCAATGCATTTGAAATAACAACAAGAAATAAGTGTTTAACAGTAAAACATTTAGATCTCTTACTGTTAAACACTTAAAAAACAGGTGAGGGGAAAGGTGCAAAAGAAGCGAGTTAAAAAAAGTACTCCTTCTATAAGTCTAGTTGAGAATCGAACAGGAGGCTACGGTTCCAGAAGTAACTACCTTACCATCTACACTACGGCGTGTGCTACTCATTAGACGGGAAATATCGGGGTAATAAATGAAGTGGAGAGCGAAATGAATAATTTTAGATAGGTGAGACTTGACAATGTTGATCGGCAAATGTTGGTCGGCAAGGAACGTTCACACTTATGCACGTTCACCCGTGATTGGCTATCCTTTCAGTGCCTCGGTAGGATTTAGGACTTTAGTTCCTTTGGTATTTTCCACTTATTTTGACGTTACCAATCACTCCACGAATTTTCGACCCATCGTTTTTGAACACCCTGTATATAAAGGGTAAGATGTTTATCTAACTTATTATAATAACTCAAAAAAATCACGTTATTTTCTCTTTTTTAAACAAATTATGATTATGTATTATAGATACATCATTACGCAGTAAAAATATTCAGTTCTCGCGGATAAAATCCATACGTATCGTATATAATCCGGATCGCATTTGATAAAATGTAAATAACTTGGAGTATATTGTTAAATGTATATACTTCGCATCTCTGTAAATATGAATATTTACGGTGCAGTGTAAAGATATCCATATCTTTATCCCGAGAAAGCGCGCGAGAAAGCATCGAAATTGTGAATATGATATGAACGTGATTTATAATGTTCCATTTATCAAAGGTATTTTGATGATACCAAAAATATGTTATCATATTTTTTGTAAGGGATATCGATAATCATCGCGATTACATCGCTATATAAATAATTCTTCTGGAAGGAAATAACATATTTACGAATACTTCCGTGAGGCATAAAATATTCTTGAAGCGCGCGTATCAGGCGCAATGCTTTATTGGTGGTATAACAGCCGGACGTAAAAATAAAATTTTTCGCGAGCTCTTCTTTATTTAAGGCGGCGGAGTATACTTTCTCCGCAGGAGAAGCTTTAATGTAACACGTAAGTATGACGACGATTTACTTCCTTCCCCGTTATATTTTTCTGCCTCGAAAGACAAAGCGTCGGTGTGAAATCTGAATATCTGTGGGCACGGAGCACAGAGTTATACTCGGCGGTGTACGTGAGGTTATTGCGTATATGAAGAGAAGAGGAGGCGGTACGCTTCATCATTCTCGATCTCGCATGTAAAGCGCATGTACGGGCTGTACTTACACGGGAATATCCGTCTGTAATACCGAGACTTCTGCGGGAGGTTACAAAGCGCGGCGCCGCGCGTCTACGGGCGGATGAGTGTAACTAAGTAAAAACTTGGATTCGCGCGGGATAATTTCGGAGATAAAAATCTCGAATGGAAATGCGATATTGCCGCAGTGGATATTCGCGATCGAGCGAAATTTCGCAGTGAAAGAACGGATTTATCGCGCGCGTCGACAGTCGGATGGGTTCCTATTTCGCAGTAATTCGAGAACTTGGTCAAGCAACACCGGCGTATACGTTGAAGCGAAAATAAGAGAGAATCGAGAGGTAGCGCGCTTAAAGATAATAGATTTCTACCGAATTCTCGCCGATACGGGATTCTATTCAGAAATAACATTGTATAATGTTACGCAGATTAAATCTAATTTCGATGGAATATTATTCGTGGCGCTTAAAATCGGGAAAATCGTGGAGCTCGCGAGAAATAAGTAGTAAAAACGTGTGATATTGTTTTTTACTGGTGTTGTACAGCGGTAACATACACTTTTTCGCGAATCGATAAATGACGCTATGGATATCGCGGTTTTCTATATTTAACGTCGGCTTACATTTAAATCAATGCATAATCGTGCAAAGATGCAAATGTATCCGCATGCTATTTACTTGAAAGTATTAAATCGCTTATTTATTACAATGACATATCTCAAGAACCGTCATTTTTAACTTGCAGAAGAAGAACGGAATAATACTGCGAGAAAATGAAATAATTCTGGCAACTTATTTTTGACAACAAAATGAAATTTAAGTACTTGCAACTACTAGTTTTACAAAGTAATAAGAACGAATGTAGAACTGAATACTAAAAATATAATCATGGCAACAATGTGAACTTAATTGATAGCGAAATAACAACTTAACTATAATTACACAGTTATATAGACTTCATATACAATCATATACAAATAAGTTATGACAATTACATTCTTCCAGTTTAGAAATTTTTAAATATTTTTTTTAAATAAAGCATAATGCGAACAGTACGCAAACACAAAAGATGAAAGTAGTTTTATATATATATTTCTCTTAAATAAAAAAATCACATAGAATAGAATAAAAGGCGCAGCATTAAGACTTTTCACCAATATTCTAATAAAATAATTTCTTGAATGTGAGGCATGAGTTGGGTTTGAAGACAAAAATAATGAAAGATGTATCTCGATAGCACAATTTCTAATCTGTACCAAAATTAATTCAAACATCTTATAATTCCTGGAAAAGATATCTTATATGTATCAAAAGGTATTAATATAATGGGATCTAAAATTTAGTTATCACACACAAATTCTTGCCACTGCCAACTTCTTTTTTTTCAATATATATATATATATATATATATATATATATATATATTAATTTAACATAAACAATTATACTTAATACTACTATATTTTCTTAGTTTATATAACTNAGTTTATATAACTTATTTATTGTTTTATTTTGCACACACGCAAAACGCGCGCGCGCACACACACACACACACACACACAACTTTATACACACACAGTAAAAACATTTTGTGTTAAAATTTTCTTTGAATTTTTAACATATCTAAATGTTAATTTAATGTAACGTAATTATGTTATTTAAATATTTTGCATTAAATTAATATTTAACATTTCTTAGCGTTAGAATAACATAATTTATGAGTAAGTGAATAAATAACATAAAAATAATGTAATTTGAAAACATAAATTTTTAAATAAATGAATGAAAGATACATACGTTGTTACATTTTTTATGTTATTAAGATTTTTGCATAATATTTCTGTTATTTTCTAACATATTCATATTGTCAAATTAACATCAAAATTTGAATAGAACATGTGAAATTTGTTAAACATAACAAAAATTTTCTAGTAGTGCATAGTTAAAGTATTATTTCTTCAAATTTCAAATTGCTGGTAATAATTTTTTTCTCTGAGAAAGTGAAAGAAAAAAGAAAGAATACTTTAAAAAACATATTTTTATTTCTTTACAATCAGTTATCGCATCAAAATTAATATTGTAAAATTTTAATGACTCATAACATTAAAACTTATTTTTTGAAAAACTTTTTTTTAATAGTGTTGTGTTGTAGCAAAAATGAGCAAAATGAGAGAAAGAGAGAGAAAAACATTGTCAAATTAAATTTTAAAATATTGAGAATAATTTTAATGTAACATATAAACATATGAAATTAAATAAACAAAGAAAGAATATCGCTAAACTATAAAGTGCATTAATTTGCGCGAACATCGCGCACTGTGATTTTCATCGAATTCATACGTAGGTATCAAAAGTCATTTCGATGTGATATCGCTTTTCATTTAATGAAAATCATTGACGAGTGAAAATCATCGATTTGATCACTGATTGATTCGTCATTTGTATGAACCGGCCAACCTGGCGCATGAAACATTCGCTATCGAGCTCTCTCTCTCTCTCTCTCTCTCTCCTCTTCCTCTCCCTCCCCCCACACACACACACACCTATCTCACGCACGCACATTACACTATGCGAGACGCGCGAGAATAATCGAAGTGCCGTAAAAGCAATTGGCAACGATGTCTGAAGCGAGAAGGTGGAAGACGAGTGAGTAGTGATAGCTTGAATGCGAGAAAAGCTCGGAAAGCAAGTGAAGATAGTAATGGTGGTGGCGGAGGGGACGATATTATTCAGATCCTTGGCGGAAGCTACGCCGTTGGGAATACCGCAACCGCTTCAAACCGATCGGCCTCTTAAAGGTTCCCCAGGCTCGTTTCGCGACGACTTCTCAAACGCGGCGAAGTCTCCTGTGCGCGACAAAAAAAAAAAAGAACAAGTGCGAGCAGGCGGGCGAATAAGGCGCTGGAGAGACCGCGGTGATATATACAAACGGGATCTGTCGCGATTGGGATGAGTTTTGCGCGACGAGGGAGCGCTCGCTAAGGAAAGACAGTGGCTCCCTGTGGTACACAGGAAGGATCCTTGAATCCATTACGGCGGAAGCGGAAGATGGTGTATCCGCGATGGATCCGTGGCGGTCGCCGATGCATTGCGTCAAATAGAATCGGACGGCTTGATCTGGTTACCCATGTCGAGTGTCGTGCGCGCGAAGAGAGGATTATACGCGATGAAGTCGATAATACGACGCGGCACTGCACCGAAGTCTGGTGACGAATTTAGAGCGTTTATCATGATATGGATGTAGCCCGTCTAGCTAACATTAATAAAAAATGAAATCGATCGGATGAAAGTCGCACGAGTATTTGAACTTTCGGAAGTACTTTCGATCGTAACTAAAACTGTGCGTTATTTAATAAGAGCACTTTATGCGGATAGAAATTTTCGATTTTCGTGACGCACATTATTTTTGTAATTCTGTGCAAAGGAGAGAATTGATTAAAAATATAACGGTACTCCATGCAAAGGAGAGAATTAATTAAAAATATAACGGTTACCCATAGTACAAAAAATTCAGCTGTTCTATTGTTTTTATATTTGTTTTTTATCCGTTGAGCTTTCCGTTAATAAGATATTTGGCATCAAAACAATAAGTTAAAATTATTTTACGGCGCTGAGCTCGTTTTGTTAAAAATATTTAGCTAAATGGGGTTTTCGCACGAATATGCAAAAACACATGAGAATAAAATAAACAATATAAAATGCAGTGACAATGTAGCTGTACGAAATAACAGGTATTAATGAAAAAGGAGCATTTACAAATATTTTTGACTTGCGCACCCATCATGTATCGATAACATTTGCTGGTAGTTTTTTCATATAAATTATATAATACACTCCATTAGCGTATTAATAAAATATAATAATAATAAGGTATGAGATGCACAACTTGAAGTTGATTTAATGTCCATATTTAGCATTAATCTGATATTAAGATAATTACATACTCAATTTATTGCAATAAAATTTGTCAAAATCAAATAGCATGCGCGTTTATATCGTAATTCAATAAATAAACATCTCACGTGAAAATTCAAGATGCAACGTAAAAAAAAAAGATAAGTGACAAGCTGCTGAAGTCACAGAATTGATATGCACGTTACACGTAAAATGCAGTTATCGTTTGCGGTGCAAACTGGCAATTTATTAGCGGAGCATTAAATCGAGAGCACCTAGTGTATTTTCACCGTTCTCGTGTCTCTCTCTTCCTCTTCTCGGCAGTGTATCCACTTGTTTTTTACGTTTCGGCATCACCCTCGCGATCCGGTGCTTCTCCAACCATTTTTATTTGTTTCCCATTCAAAAATTATACGTATGTGCCTGCAAATGAAATATCATAGCCAGTGCGCGCACTCACGGAAAGTGCTTGTGACGGTTTAGTACGGGCAGTTTGCCGGCGTAATTAGACTCTATATTGCACTCACGGTAAACTGAATTAATTGGAAACGCCTGCGCGCTTTACAGTGCGATATTCGTGAGATATCGCGGCGATGATTGGCCGAATTAAAAGATTAAAAATCTCGCCACGGCGAGAAATACCTGTCGCAAAGCAGAAAAAGAGAGAAATAAAAGGGCGAACGGAGTCTTTTTAAATGGCATATTTTAATAGGAGAATCAATAAATGTTGGAACCGATGAGAATATCGAGCATCAAGTATTTTTCGCTTGTAATTGGAGACGCACAAACACATACACACACACACA